>JARHVA010001656.1:445000-602500 GCA_037957365.1 Torreya grandis
GAAATGGATAGATAGGCATTTTTTTTTCTTTAGAGATGTTTCTATCTATATCATGATCTTATCATTCTTATTATTAGTTTAGCTACCTTAGAGAATCTATCCATTTACCTCCCATGATTTCTCCTTGAAATCCTAAAACCTTGAAATATGGCTAGTATGAAATCCAATAGGACACTTCAAATCCTATAATATTCATTATAACTCCTAAAGACTCAAACCACTCTCAAATTATTGAATACACACACACACACACACACACACACACACACACACACACACACACACACACACACACACAATTCCTAATTTAGTACCTATGATTATTTATAATTATATAGTTCACCCTAATGTAGTTTGTTTATTTCCAAACTACATCAACTAGGTTGATACAAATTTTGAGTAATTGTAAACTACATTGGCTAGTCCAGTGAAGTTATGAGTCTTTCCAAACCACCTTATCCAAGCCACTTTATTTATATATATTTAAAACTACATCACCTTGGATAATGTTTTTTTTATTATTTCAACCAACATCCCAATAAACTACATCAAATTGGTTTATACCATTGGCTTAGTCTGAATTTTAGTATATATATATATATATATATATATATATATATATATATATATATATATATATATATATATATATATCATTCTAAGTTAGATACACACATTAGTTTTCACTTATCTAATTTTCATGTGCTCACACATTTTCCCTAATCACATTTGGATGATTTATAGGTATAATATTATCTCAAATGAATATTTTTATTATGTAAGTCTTTGATATTTATAAGGAGGTCTGTAGTTGTATTAGAGCCTATTTTCCATCCATTGAGGTCTTTAAAACCAAAAATATCTATTGTAAATAACCATTATCTAAAGGGGATATTGAGGCTAAATTTTCCACCATCAAGGTAAGTATCTCTAACCTTATGCTCTTTCCTTTGTTTCATTTACTAGGTAGATGTTGTTTGGTGTTTAATAGAAAAATGTATTTTTGTGTGTCCTTGTCTAGAATTTCTCTATATTCATATTTATTTTGGAAATAAGAATGTTTAGACTTTACATTTATCCATTTTAGGTATCCTTGGCTCCAATTTTCCCACTATGGTTCCTTACCAATTTTTATTATTCTAACCCTCTCCCCCTAATTTAATTTATTTTACTTACATAACTACTTGCATTGCCTTTAGTAAATTCCTTTGTTTTTTTATCATTAGAGGTCTTTTTAGAGATATTATATTTTGTCATAGGCCTGAAGGATTTGAAACCCTTCCCTCTGATATTGTTAAGTATAAACCACTCTTTCTAGGTTTTCATATTCACCTTTGGTCAATACATGAACATAGCATATCACTGGGATCTTATGATTAACATTCAATGAGTTTATATATTTAGAGATAGGAGAGTTGTAGGGTAATATTAGCCCATTTCATACACCCTTATGGTTTAAAAGATAGGAGAATAAAAATAAAAATAAAAAACCATGGCATAATCCATGTTTTGATATCTCGGATTGCTTAGTAGACACAAGTAGAAAAGGTGAAGTGATTAGTTTTCCCTCATAATCAACAAATATAAATATGTTTTCAATAGACTCTAGTTACCTTTGCTACAATCATAATATAATATTATCATGTAATAATATCATCTACTTATACCTATTATATTTCATTTCAATAGGTATTTATTATTAATATATTTTCCTATCATTTGGTCATCATAATCAATTTGGACATGTATGTAGTTAATGGACTCAAATGATATGTGATACTATCCACTTGTAGCCTACCTACCCAAAAAAAATTATTATTATATTCTTGATTATGAATGTTCATAGGACCCCTTTTATTTATTTATACTTTCAAACACTAAGAACGAATTAACCATAATCTATGTGAAAGCTAATACTTTTTCTAGTGCTTTCCTAGAATAGTAGATTTCTGTATTTATCAAAATGTTGAAATCAAAATTGTTGATTATTGTAGATATTTAGAATTTGGATATTCTCTAGTTTTATAGTTATATAATCATATAAAAATATACATTTTATCAAACATATGGTAAAATAATGGGCATATAAATAAAAATTTTGGTTTATTATATTCTTTTAATTTCTTAGAGGAATTTTAACATCAGTTTGAATTATTTTAATGGATTTTTTAATATTAAAATGAATGTAGGATTTTAATATGTTTAGTAATAATTTTATGTACTTTCATAAAACAAGATATCATATTAATGATTATATTATTAAAAAACACACACACAAATACAAAGAGAAAGAGAGAAAATAGAATTAGAAAATTATTTTGATGCCACACCCTATTTGATTATATAGTTATTTTTTTATAAAGGTTATATAAGTAGAAAAAAATTGGATTTGTTTGTGAATCCCAATGTTGTATTCAAATTATAAATACATTAAAACATAATGCAATACTCAAATTAATTTTTATCAATGTTTTTTTACCCTTTGTTAAATTTTTTTTTTGCAAAAATTATATAACATTTGTTCACATGTTAGATTTGTTGACCATATGTGATAGCTAATACATAATTTAATTGAATTTATGTCATTTATTAACATATATATGGCTTTGGTTTATTGTTTAAATTTGTATCACCTTTTTTTGGATATGTGGGGTTAAGGGTTAAGGGGGTAGAATAGTCTATGCACAAGGATGAATAAAATAATTTTAGACTATTATAATTAATTCAAAACTAATATAAATGAATATTTTGAATTAAAATGCACAAATATGATAAACGTATAAATTACACTCAAAATAGTAGTGTGATTGCATAAAATTTAAGAAGAGATAATACTTAGCCTATACACAAATGTGCATGCATATATAAGAAGTAAAGAGGGGGAAACATGTAAGGATAATATGAGGATCCAATAGTTAGATTCTATAGATATTTTTTATATAAAATTGGACACTTGTGTTACCCCTAAAACATTTACATCAATGTTTTTATCTTGATCTCAATGTAATTATCCTATATAAAATATTCATTGTATTAAAAAGTGACCACCTAGAGCCTTCTAAGTTCTATAAAAAACAAGTTTTATAAAAAAATTATATTGATTTATTTTATTTGGGTGTATAGAATGTCAATGACTATATATGGATAAAACCCTAGTTCTTCACCTTAGGAATTTATACCTTGCCAAAAATGGGCTAGTGGGCTCATGGTGTCAATCTGACCTCAATGACCCCACTATTAATTATCACTTCACACATAACCAATAATATAATGAGGGCCTCAAACATATGTATTTTTCATCTACATGCTGGATTATGTATGCACAAGACTGAAATATACTATATACAAAGGCATGCAATGATATATCTTGTATCTTGACAAATATAGCTTGTGGGTTATTCTTTGAGTGATTTAGAATTTTAAAATGACTATTACCATGATTGATATGAAAATAAGGAATAATTAGTCAATATAACTCAATTATACAATCGATTGATTTAATTTGCATATGTACTTTCTTGGTATTTTCTAGATGAATAATGAGTAGGCTTATATTTCTATTTATACAACACACTTTTAAAATATACACTATAGGGTTAAAATAAAAAATTAAGCTGACCCATAGGATTATACATATTTTAAGGCTAGATGATTTTTGAGGACTAGACACTTGATAAGAATCTAGACACTTACAGTGATGCAAGTATCCCTTTACAAGATGCTAGTCTCCATTAAGATACAAAGCTTTTGAGAATATGAAATTGACAGTGAATGATCTATATCATTTTCTATGCTTTATTTATAGTGAAGGATATTTAGGTTATAAAAATTATATGATTGTACTATAAGATAAACAATTGACACATTGAGATGGCTAATGTGCCTCTCAATATCAAGGAGGTCTAGAACTCAAGGCTATAGCCCTCATATATGTTTTTAAAGTATGGGAGACTGAGATGTTATATAAATTATATTTTAGTATCTAAATTTAGCCCCCCCCCTTTTAATCTAGTAATGCATAAATATAAAATTATTGGTTCTAATGAAATAATAGTATATCTCGATGTGTATACCACACCTTGCCTTTTCTTGATCCCATTATGAGTGTTTTTATGGTGTATGACCTATAACTAAGATCGTGTTATAGTATAAATAAGTACATATAATATTATCTTTGATATATTTGAATATATTAAAAATAAAGAGAGCAAGGAATGAGCACACCTATGTTTGATGTAGCCATGTTTCCCCTTGGTACTTTGACTTGGTAAATATGATTCCTTATGAATCATTGGCAATGAAAGAGGTTTAAAACTAAACTTTGGATATTTGAATAGGTGTATTGGAAGGTAATTACTCCATTAATATAATTCAAGAGTGAGTTGTGATGAGATCATTGAATTTTAATCACACAATTCAAGTGAAAGTACAATAAAATTAAGTTAAGTAGTATAACCAACTCAACCTAAAAAATGGAAACAATTTTAGGCCATTGAGGGCATTGAATCTCATCCACACTTCTGAAAAGATACATGTACTATTGATAGGAAATGCTTAAAATGGTGTTTCCTAGTGAAAATTATGCTTCTTGGTAAATTATTAGTAATTCTTGGTAAATATTTTTAATAAGTTTGAATATGACTTTACAATTTCTGGTGTACTTTCAATGTTTATAAAGTGGTGCAGTGTATATGATTTTAACCTAAGTGTATATATAAATCATGTAATTTGTATTTAAATTTCAAAAATTATGATAATTTAATAAGTGTGGATATTAGTATCTATGACATGCCCCCATTGATATTCCCCACACACCCCTTTAGGTGAGGGAAAAGGAATCTTATAGTTACCTTACCTAAAAAAAGATAAAATAGATATATAATATGTGTATGAATCATGTAGCACATAGGAGTATCATGTCTTAGTATATATATCAAATAATCACGTAGTATATGGACACAACAATCCCTAATATACATGATACATATGATGAAAACATATATAAAATAACAAAATGAGATTAATAAATAATTAAGCATGCACACAAGAGCACTCATTATCACAAAAAATGGGTATAAAAAGACTGAAACTAAAGGGCATATTAAAATGTCAAACACTCTAAGGAATGACATATTCAAATGTCCAAATAAAATAATAAAACTATATAAAAAGGCATAGGGGCTGAAAATGAAGTAACATATTCAAGTGTTCCATAAGAAAGATAATAGAAAGAAAGATAAAGACAAACAAGGAAGTGAAAATGTGAATAAATGAAGTATAACTGACTAAGATAAACATATCATACTAGTCTTTTTATATATGTGTTAAAAAAAATTATCTTCTAACATCATATAAAGAAAAAATTGAAATATGTAAGCATGAATATAAGCATTTGTAGGAATTAAAAGATAAATTCAACATGATAATGGAAAGGTGATCATAAAATAATATAATTTATATCAATAATGATCAAAGAAGTTGATTCCTCTAACATAATGTGTTATGTGGGAAGAGGAAAGATCTAACATCTACATGTGCAAATATCATGGGTATGGTGTATGTTTATATCACATTCAAGTATGTGTGAAATATATATGTATAATAATGATTGCCTGTATCTACTGATATAAAATTAACAACAAATATGTCAAGGATCCAGTAAACATGTGTATGTTGAATACTTGTATATTTATAAATTATTTGAATGTTTTTATATTTTATTTAATATTTTTATTTGTATTTTTTTAATATTTGAAAATATAAGAGGTATAACCTATGATCCCATATAAGGTATACTCACATGTAGTTCTAAACTTGGAATATGATACATCAAACTGGAAATACTACTAAGGAATATCTATAGGTATCATATCTAGAACTATATAATTTATGTTATTGTGCATATGTCTCATAGGACTCTCATGCCATAAAGAGGGAATAGAATGAGAAAGAGGTCATGGATTTTTTTTAAATCTTATGTGGTTTCCTAGGTATAACTATAACTAGAAAAAAAAAATGCTCTTAGAGACTAGGTAAACTGGGAAGGTGTAGATGAGGATTCTGTGAAATACACTATCTATCTATGGTGAAATAGTCTCTAAAGTATGGGTCACCTAGGAAAGGGTATTTCCTATTTCTTACCATTTTGTGGATGGTTAACCTTAGCAGGTTTTTTAATTATTTATTTAGGAATGAACTTCTCTTGTTCAAGTGGATGTTCATATCTAATTCTAAAAATTGATGTGACCCTATTGCTATGAATGTATTTATTACAACCATGAAATGTGAAATGCATTGCATAGAGTTTATGTATCCAAGGTTATCCCAATAGCTTATAAATTATTCTCATATAGTGAATAAATGAAAAGATAGTGATCATATGAGATGGACAAAACTATAAAGGTAAATCAATATCACCAAAAATGTGTTGTGATATCCCATCAAATGCTCTGATCATTTTGGTCAAAGGGTATAAGTCATCATGTGTATATTCTATAATGATAATGTTATCACTAGAACCCTTATAAATAATAACAATGTGTATAGGTCTATGATCAATGTATGTTGAAATAAATAATGAATTGAGATCTAATTCATTATTTACAATTTCATTGTCATCAAATAAAATATAAGGTCTTTGAATCATAGGAGGTAATATGCATGTATAATTGAAAATAATACCATTTAATTGACATCCATAATGTGATGGAGGAGTATGTACATTATATGCCATTTTCACTTATAGATAATTCTTAGAGTGAAATTACAATGGATTTTTAAATTTCTTCTAGTTTTGATGATCCCCAAATTGTGACCCTGAATCCTTTATAGGATCATCAAAGGTAATTATTTGTTTATCAATAATATCTTAGATATTATGCTTAAAAGTATGTATGTATGTATGTATGTATGTATGTATGTATGTATGTATGTATATATATATATATATATATATATATATATATATATATATATATATATATATATATATATATATATATATATATTAGAATTCATATGGCATGATGATAGTCATAAAATGATTTAGCATCAAATCATTTTAGTGTAGGTCAAGTCATATCAAACTCTATGAGAGGAGGGACAAATATGAGAATACTCTCCACAATATTATTGGGTATCAAAGCTAGAGACTCATGTAATTATGTAATTTTTTTAGGTGAATTAGATAAGATGATTCAATTAGGTTTTTATGACATTGCATTAACTATTATGGTTATCTCTATTTTACATTATCTAGGTTTTACTTTGTAGCTTGGTTTGATATGAAACTTGGTCTTAGATGTAGTTGGTGTGTTTTCTAAATATTTAATCTTATTCAAAGAAATAAATTTCATTTCATAATCTCAAACAATACAACATAAGTCATCAAAAAAATTGAACTTCTTGAAAAAAATGGACCCATGTAATGTGACTAGAAAACTTTACTTAAATATGTTCTAATGATTTTTGTATGATATTATATTTTTTATTTTGGACAACATTATTTTCTATCTCAAAACCTATTCATTAATAATTTCATTAGCTACTTGTTTCCTCTTCACCATTTGGATATTTGACATATTTCTAGTTGTTCATGGAGAAATGTGTTAGAAATAGATCCACCATGGGTTTGAATGATTTCACTAATTATATTTGTAATTCATATAACCATCTTAAAGCATATTCTTTTAGTCTACTTGGAAATAATTTGGTCAAAATTTTATTTTTTTAAGAATAATCAATGCAAGTTGCATAGAAATATCAAATATGTTATTATAGATCACCCTTATTGGCATAAGATGTGAACTTGGGTGAAACAAAACTAGTTGTAAAAGGGTGCAAATACATCTCAGTTACTATAGGATTACATAAAACATATTGTGAATAATTAACATGAGTTGATTTCAAATCTTTTTGTTCAATGTTGGTAACCTTAGCTTGCATAGTTTTTATTACTTGGAGAAGAGTTTGCATTGTAGACACATTAAGATTAAATATTTATATTTTAGAAGCCCCCAAAGGGTATAAAAACATATATATTTTTTTATGTATAAATTTAAACCAATAACTAGATTGAAGCATTAATTTTTCCCATGGAGGACGTAGCAATAATTGTTTAACTTATGGGGAATAATGGTTTGAAAACATATCTTGTGCCATGATTAATGTAGTAGGTAATGTTATGCTAAAAGAGATGGAAATGGGAAGGGATGTGTTATAGGCACATCTAATAGCCATAATATTTGTATCAATATAGATCAATGGTTGTTCACTAAAACCTTTTGCTTTTTGAGTTTCTAATATAGTATGTATGATCTTGTGGATATATTAGGAGTTTTCATAAATGTGATCTTAAAATAATGCAATAGATTTAACTTATTCTTAGTCAAATTTATCATTTTCATTATGCTCATTTGTTTCATTATTCACATGATCAAATTCATCTTCTATGAGAATTTTTCATTATGTGGCCCATTTTCATTATTTGCACTCCAATTATTAGAAGGTTTTGACATGGTATTAGCTTGTCAAATTTTAGGTGGACCAAGGGGTATCTTAAAATACTCAATAATAAAACCACCTAATATAATACTATGCTTTGGTTTCATGCAAATGAAATAATAAATGAGAATAAGTACAAAAAGAGAATCCTTAGGTCACTAAAAACCCTAGAACAAGATAAGAGTTGCATGAGAAGACATAGTGCTTAGTTTTACCAAATGTTTAACCATTTTTTGGATATGTTGGGTTAGGGGTTATGGGGGTATAATAGCCTATGCAAAAGGATGAATAAAAATATTCCTTTTATACCATTATATACTTAAAATTAACATAAAAGGTTAAATACAATAAACTAGAGATTAAAAAAGAATACGTACACTTCATTGGGTATGTGAACTATCATGCTTTCCTAGTGTTAAATTTGGTTATTGTAGTAGGTTGTAACCTTCAAGTTTTCATTGACATTAAATATATTGGATTGGACTATGCATTCCCAAATAATCATTTAAGGGTGAGTATGATTAATAACTTCAAGTGTGCCTAAACTAGTCATCACATACTCAAAGTAGTGAAGTAATTTTGAATCCCTGTATGAATTCCAATAGATAGTTATGCTAAAACTATTGGTGAAAATAGTGAATGAACCACTAGAGATAGAACAAGGTTAAATTCTGGTGAAAAGGTATAGTAAAACTAGTGCAAAACTAGTGAAAATACTGAGTGTAATCTAGTATGTTGTACATAATGTGGATAATGACATTAAATTTTTATTACATATGTAAGATTATTGAACTAAGAAATGAGGAAAAAATTTGTTGCACACATACCCCAAACTAATATTTATTACATATAGATGTTGAGACCATGTAAAATAATTATGATTCTGAGCAAAATTGTATGCTAACTTGGAACAAAATGTTTTGCATATTTTCCCCCAAATGAAGTGAATCTAAGATAAAAATAAGTGACTCAAGAAATTGAGATGGTAAACTTGTTATAAATTATTTTGTATTGACCAAGATTTTGAAAAAATATGGAAATTCCTATTTTTTAAGGTAATTGGACAATAATGATGGGAAGGACATTAGCACAATGTGCTCTTTCCAAAATGGTGCTCTTGTCTAAAATGACTTTATATGTATATTATAATATTGAAATTATGTAAACTAATTAATTATTTCAAAAATATGTATTTGTACTAATCAAGGAGATATATTCTCTATGACAAACCCTTATTAATTCCCTCTCTTTTGATGTGAGTTTTTTAGCATGCACAAGAACATAAAATAAAAATTTATGCGATAGATTTTTTATGACATAAAGATTTAAATCTTATTAGTAGTGATAACCTGGAGTAGCATAGCACTATCATATATGTATATATATATATATATATATATATATATATATATATAAACATTTAATAATGTGATATGCATGTAGGAATAGACATATATATATATATATATATATATATATATATATATATATATATATATATATATATATATATATATATATATATGTATGTATATATAGACACACACACATTATCATTTAGGAACACAAATAAATGATCAAAAAAAGTATGTAATGCTAAATATAACTACTTAGGGAGTAATGCATTATATCTATAATGACATCAAAATCTAATAAAATAAGTAATCAATGTGTCATGTCCATGATGCACACAACCAAAGATTACACATAAATCACACAAAACACATAATATAAGGACAAGGGGACACACAAAAGGGACATGTTCAAATGTCACTCACATGAATATAATCATAAGCAAGGACATGTTCAAATGTCCTCACACATATATAATCAAGCAACAAAGTATTAGATCCACATACAAGAACATGTTCAAATTCTCAGACACATAGCATATACACATAAAGACATGTTCAAATGTCTTCAAATGCATAGAATCAAAAACATGGAGGCTTAGATCCAGTCATAAATTACATATTCAAATGTAATAAAATAAAACATAAAATATATGCAAGAGATGAAATATGAAAATCATGAATGATTATGTAATGTGATCAACAAGATTTAAGTTGTAATAGGAGTGTACTTAGTAGACAATAGTATATCACAATGTTAGTGAGTTTGTAATATAAAAATACATAATGATAGATAAATAAATGAGTGTATATGTTGATGAATGTAGATGGTTTATAAAGCATGTATATAGTCTAGATTTGAGTGGTGATAATATAATATCATTAGGACAACATCAAGGTGAGTGACACTAGAGTCATGCACTCCTTTCTACCACAATGATATTATCTAAATGTAGTTTATGAGAATGTTAAAACTAGATTACATGTAACTAAATCTAGGATTGATATTATATGTAATTTACAATCACTCATGTACACTGGTGAAGCATGAATGATATAAAACTATCTAAAATAAATATGGAATATTTTCCAAAACTAAATTGATGAATAAAAAGAAAAAAATTACCGTGCATATCCCTAATTTAGTTATTTTATAGAATATTTTATTGATTTTTATTTTTAAGTGTGTGTGTGGGGGGGGGAGGGAAGAGAGAGAGAGAGAGAGAGAGAGAGAGAGAGAGAGAGAGAGAGAGAGAGAGAGAGAGAGAGAGAGAGAGAGAGAGAGAGAGAGAGAGTGTGCACGCGTGCACGTGCGTGTGCGTGTGTGTGTGTGTGTGTTTGTCTATCTACACACACATGCACGCACGCACGCGCGCACGCGCGTGCGCACACACACACACACACACACACACACACACACACACACACAAATAATATGTACAAAGTGAAAGATAGATACTAACCAATGAGTCTTTCAAGGGACTCACAATTAATAGTTCTTGTGTCAATAAAAGGAATGGTAACATTTCATAAATGGAAATTGGTATGTTTTAGTAATTTCAATGAGTTGAATGGAGAAATTCAATATGTAGTACATATTTTATTATAATTTTCACTACCATAATGATCATTTCTAGCATGTTGTCTTTATGGTGGATCATTACGAACTTTAGAGATTTTTTAGAACCCATATTGAATTATGTGAATCTTATGTTGGTTCCTTGTCTAACACACGATTAGTGATCTAAAATATAAATCAAGGGGATGTAGGAAAAGAGATAAGCTTTCCATAGTATATGACAAATCTCTAGTAAATGGGCCTATATTGGATAGGCCTCAGTGGAAGTATAGAAATATATGATTATGTTTCACCTTTTTAGATGGCACAACTAAAGGATATTGTGTGGTAAATAAATATTTTTGTGGTATAGGGTACTCATAAAGGATACCCAAAGCTTTAATGACATCATTAACATTTATGTATTTCAAACATATATGGATTGTATAAGGAACTACAAGAATCTAATAAATCTAAGGGCATCATAATAATATATCAAAAACCCCTGAATTATGTAATATTATGAATCCAGAGGCCATTTGTGTGGGGCCAACCTATCATGGTAATTTAATCTCACTAATGTATTTCTAAATGTGACAATTGAATATTTTTATGGCCATGGTGGTGAAAATAATATTATAATATGTGCATCTAAGATGATAAACAATCATGTTTGTACACATATTGACACTTGAATCATTATTGCACATAACACTCTAAATACGATGGTGATAAATATGAGATCAAACAAACAAAGTGTAAATATGAGTTATGATTGACTATATCATTTTATGTAAATGTTATGAGTAGCCTAGATGGCACTGAGGAATGATAAACACCTATGATACCATTCAAAGGATGTTTTTCCTCTTCATGAGAATGGTAATAAACTGGTAGAGGGTGTGCATTATATGCATGGTGCACACTTGGTGCATCTTGTGTCTCATTATTTACATGATTAGGAAAAGTATCACTATATATTTATGTTGTTTTAATTTCACTTTGTTGTTTTATTGTATTTTATTTTGGTATGCCCACATAAATTATGCTTGCATCTATAAAAATCCTATATCTTGCATCTCAAACTAATGTATCTATTATTAGTATGGTTTGGGACCCTATGATAATCATAAAAGTCATTCTAGTCAAAACCTTTTATAAGATTCCAACTCACATCAACCTCTTTAATGGGAAGAAAAGATAGGACATTGCATTCTAATAGTTATTTGAGATCCTTATATGGAACTTTTGGTAGATTGGTAAATTATCTCCTTAGAGGTAATGATAAGATAATGCATTGAAGAGGATCTCAAACTACATGTATTTTTATTTTTTTATCATTATTATTATCAATAGGCCTTATCTTATATTGTGGCTTACTTTAACTATTTGTATTTGAATCTAAATTGGTTGTATACCTAGGCTTATTCATTACTAATAACTTAACTTGTCTTTTCTTTATTGTATGGCACAAATGTATGAATGCGATAAAATTATTGAACATAATGGATTCATTAAAGGATGGAAGAATTTTTTTCTTAAATATGTCATGTAATTCATTATCTTCCATATGATTTGTCACTTTGGATAACATGGTCTTGTATCTTAAGAAATATTCTATGATAGGTTGATTATGTTTTTGTTTGAATACAAAAATATGAGCATAGGAAACATTATCACTAATGTTTACTCAAAAAATTTATATAAACATATCATCCAATGGTTTAAATGAGATTATTGATTGATATGGTAAATTATAAAACCATTTTAGTTCATAGTCTTTGACATTGTTTTGTAATAACTTAGTCAGTAATCTATCATTGGACATAAAATCCAAACATGATTTATGAAATGCTTTGAGATGTTGCTCAGGGTCATCCTTTTCATCATATAGTGTAATCTTGGGTGCCAAAAAACATGTAAGTATGGGATATTCTTCTCTATTTTGTGTCAATGGAGTGTGCAATAAAACATGAGAATCTAGTGTTTGATTAGGTTTTAAAGCACCTTGATCCAAATGTAACACCTTAGTTTTTAGAGAATGAATCCTTTTCCTAAGGAATTGTATATAATGATAAGAATAATTGATGTTAAAAAAGGTAATGTTCCCAATGGCATAGTAATCTATTGAAGCCCCTGATTTCCCCATTTTGGAACATGGAACAAAAGTTGTATCCAATGGGGTATAAATATTATAAGCTAGTGCAATTTATTTTTAGATATCCAAAAGACTTTTAAATATTTTATTATGATCAATAGGTTTATCATGAAGTCTTTCTCTAAAAATCTACATAACTTCCTCTTTATTCAATTCAATTTGTTCACCATTTATAAGAGGGAGTACATCTTGGTGCCCATCTTTGGGACCAATCATACCTTTCATGTTTAGAAGTATTCATGTTTAATTCAACATGTTCACCATGTGTAAAAACATTCAAAAGTGGGGATACACTATTTTTATTATCCATATTATGAGTTATTATTGGAGTAGTATGTGTATTCTCACTTGGAATACTTCCTAATCTAAAAATTAGTATTAAAGGAGTGGAAATAACTTTTATAGAGTGCATATAATATGAAATGAAAACTTTAAAAAAACATTGTTATATGTTGATGGTTAAAATTGCACTTGTTTCTAACACCAACAATGGGAAGTTTCAAGATGGGGGACTTGCGACATGAAATAACCTCCATATTTTTAAGAAGTTGGTCTCTTCTTTATATCAAGTGTATATTGGGAAAAGGAATAGGAATTTTAATAGAAACACAAATGCAAGAAAGAAAATATAACTATGGTGATGCGCCTAAATGTAATTCAACCTTAATCCTGAGCACAGTGAGACTATATGTAAGATTCAATTACATTTAAGAGCAAACAAGTGCATGATCAATGTAAAAGATGAAAAACAATAGAAATAGAAGCTCACAGCTTAGACTACTTTTGCAGAAATACAGAAAATATCAACAAAGGCACAGGATTCAATCTTCTTATTTGAATTCTCCAGTCACATAAGAGGCATAGAAACACACACCATTACATAAACCTTCCAACTCAATAAAATAGAACAAAGGCAAATGATATTACTAATCACAGCTCTAGAAAGTCTAAAACTCTTGACAACACAGCCTAGACTACTTTTGCAATGACACAAAAAGTATCAACAAAGGCACATGATTCAATCTTCTTATTAATTCTCCAGTCACATAAGAAGCACAGAACATTCATAGTTACATAAACTTTCCAGCTTAAGAAAATAGAACAAAGGCAATGATATTCCTAGTCACAGCTCTAGAAAGTCTAAACTCTTGACAATAATTATCTCAAAAAATTCTCTCTGGTATCTAATCATCATTTTGGTGATCTATGCACCCTTATTTATAGCCTTGGATTCACTCTGAATTGTCTACTTGTTCTCAATCTAATAGCCTAGTTAAAATCTAACCAAACTAGAAGTGGCTAATAGAAGATATTTCTCAGATTTTGAAATGCTCTATCTCTTGGTAGTTCATTGGTTGAAATAGATCACAAGACGATTCCTTCTATTCAACAGAAGAGGACACTTAGCCAATTCCTTGAAAACCTTCTTATTACTTAGGAGACACCAGAGAATGACACTTGGTGTGTTATACAACACTTATCGAAGACACATGGCACTTTCCTCTTTACCTATACTCTTACTATGTCTTTGCTCAGGAGCATTTCACCTTTAACACCTGTCACAATCTGCTTCTTCAAAACCTTAACAACTTAATAGAAATAAGACCCATAGCATTTCTTACCTGAGTAACTTTAAAAGGGGCATAGGGATAGGTGGCAATCTCTGTTGCTTCATCAAAGGACACGTGACGATCTCTGCTTTACTTAACTAGGAATATGTGGCAATCTCCACTAATTTTAGCTACCTTTTGAGAAACCTATGGAAGGTGGCATGTGTCGGTCTCCACATCACTTTGTTTATATTATAGAAACAATCGGGCCTCATTTCATATTTACGTGGACAGTGACACTTGGCAGCTTCCACTTATTTCAAAAACAAAACCTGAGACCCACCACAGTATTTGCTATATTGGTGAAGCAAAATGAATATACGTGGCATCCACTCTCTTCAGCTAGGATACGTGGCATCTTCCCTCACTTTTTAGAAAAGTAAATTGAGACCTTCCATGATTACGACTTGGTGCTTTCTGCCTGATCTTGATACTTAGCTTGTCAAAACCTTCCACTAAAAAGAGATTTAAAATGTGGATGCCAATATGAAACACATGAAACACGGATGTCGATATGAAACACTTGAAATCCAGATGCCAATATGAAATGCAGATGCTGACACTTATCACACTCTACTGAGTTGTTATGAGGTACATGGAAATCTCTACATCCTTACTAAAATTATGAAAAGTGCCTCAAACGATGACACTTGGTAACTTTCACTTGATTTTGACACTTAGACAAAAATGAATCAAAAGGAGAATAGATCCCGTGCTCTATTTCAAAACTTCGCTATTTTGGACCAAAGTATGTGGGAACAAAATTTTGTAGCGTGCAACTAAAAAATAGAATGAAACATAGAGTAATTTTTTACTCTACAATTATTAGCGACCCTAAGGATTTTTGAGCCTGCTCAAAAAGAAACCAAAACTCCTGTTAGATCAAAATTTCAAAATTACAACTTTAGCAATGTTGTTTGATAGGCAAACCATTCATCATCAGATAACCCCTACTTATTTTGAAATTCATTGAAGGCTAAATCAAGGTGAATAATATCCTTGTGTGAAATTTTTTGCAAAATATGAACTATAGCCTTCAATTTGAATTCTAGCTGGGAAACAAAAACCAAGAAAGCTTCTACTTCAGGGACTGATGAACCATCCCTTAAATTCTAAAAAATTGTTTGATCATTATATTTAGCCAACAACAAAGGTTCAATTTCATTTACCATCAGCATGATGTTTTCATTAGGAAATGGAGAAGGAAGACCTAATTACACTAGATCTTCAATATGTTGTTTCATTTCACTGATTCCTTCTTTCATGACATCTAGGAGCTCTCTACAACTTATGACCATAGAATTGCAACTGAGAACCTCATTTACTTGCTTAGTAGTGATCATTCTATCATTGATTCCTGCTACTGACAATGTTACATCTGTTACATCATAAAGCTTTTGCAGCAACGTTTCAAAGTCCATTACTCTCCCAAAAACTGTAGCCAGAGTGTTTGCAACTGAACTCTCCACCTTTTCACATAATTTCTATGCATTTATCAGGAAGGTGAGAGAAGGACTAAGCTAAATAATCTTTGAAGAGATTCTCTTCCACGTGGATTCATATAGCTCCTTCACCAGACTTAACACTCTGACATTCCTTGGCCTATTGGCTAGCTCCAGTGTCAATTATGTTACTCTCTATTGCTCAGCTTGAAATTGGGCTTGTATAGCCACAGTATTATTCTATTCACTTAGCAGCTTTTGTTGCCATTGGGTAACTTGTAGTAGGTGTTCCTCACATTTTTCTTACAATGCTACTTTTTCCCACCTTAGGGTCATTACTACATCTTTTACCTACATTAGCCCTACATTTAAAGAATCATTTTGGGCCTAGACTACTCGACGAGTCTGAAGAGAAACAATATCTTGAACCCATTTATTTAGATTCTTTATTTCATTGTCTTTTCTATTGACCTTTGTAGTCAAATTGTTATAGTTTGCCTTCTCCTTAGCTAAATCAGCCTCCATCTTCTGTAGCCTCCTTGATGTCTTCAAGTAGTCTTTATTAATTGTAGAAGTGGTTACAGTTAGCAGCTCAATTTTGTCTTGTGGCCTGAAGAGGGGCATGTCAATGGCCACTGCATTCATTGTGTAGTCTTCCAGCTACATCTGCTCACTTGGCTTGATTACATTTGGTGATAAATGAGTCACCATCAATTACTACTGAATGGGTTCAAATTGTGACCGCAGATGGGGAGTAGCCAAGGCTTTATTTTCCTTGATCTTTTTTTTCTCTCTTTAGGCTTCCCTTGCCTTCCTAGTAGCATCCACTTGGGTCTGGAAGGTAGAAGGAGAGGCAATGTGCCCACCCACAAAAGGATGTCCCTATGATAAACCATATTGAATAGCCAATTGTTGGCTATGGGAAATCTGACGAGGAAGTTTCTTGGGAATAGAGGGGGAGAAATGAGGTAATGTTAAAGCTTGAGGTGGCATAGATGGGGAAAAGTGAGAAATGGGAATGGCAGAAGTGGTAGGGGATGCCATTTGGCTAGATGAAATCATCATGCCAACAAGAGAAGAAATAGACTGAGAAGGTGAAGGAGGAATAATACTTACCTGAGGAGCAATTACAGTACTCTATAATTGGCACTATGGGGTGTCCATCTCCTCTTCTAAATCAAACTGAAACTACACCCTCTTTTTCTTCTTAGGTGTCTCTTCTTCTGGCTGCATTTCTTTTCCTTTCAATGATGCTTGTGGAGAACTAGGAAAATCTATAACCGATGTCGATGGGGAAGCTTGTGGTGGTGAAGGCACCACATTCTTTTGCTTTTCCATGACACTGAGAGATTGGGGCCAAACTGATATAGTTACTATAGCTACAGTTTTCCCTAAGGCCTGTGGTTCTTGGCTTGGTCCCACTCTAGCTTTCGGCTCTACACCTGGTGTCGACAAATTACTTATCTCTAGGCTAGATATAGGGGAGAGATGGCACTCATCCCATAGTTCTTCCCATCTCTCATCTGTGTCTATGTTCTCAAAAGAATAGGTTGTTTGACAAATTTCTTGCCTATATTTCCAATAGGCTTCTATTTTCTCAGCATCCCAATCTTTATTTTTTAGTGTCCTTCTTAAGCCAAAAGTCATTATGACTTTAGGATCATAATCCCTCTATTTAACATAGAATGTTTCCCAGGGTCCATTTTGTGGAAGGGGCAAGTCTGTTAACTCAACATAAAATCCAGGAGCATCTTCTCTAGGATTTTTTCTGGTTTCCCAAAAAGGGTGGCCTTCATGTGCAATTCTGGTTGCAACCTTGTTAGTCCTTATCCAAAAAGCTATGAAACCATTTGGGTCATAAACCCATTTGTCTTATATTATAAGGAAACCCAAAAAGGCTAGCTCTCTAAGCATCACAACTTCAGCATCTTTGGTTTCCAAAACCATGTTGGTTGTCGTCCATGGGAGGTCATATATTCTTATTTTCCTCTTCCCAGAGCCATATTCATCATTGACTATAGATACCTGCCTGGTGACCTCTAAGAATGCTAACCTAAGAGTCAAAATATTAGGTAGCAACATTGGTTCCCCACAAAAACCATGGACTCTTATAATTGTATGGTGAGACCCAAAATAGAAATCACAAGGAATTGGGCAACTAGCCAGAAGGTTTGAAATGCTTGGAAATAATCTGTTCATAACTGGTTTGGGGCTAAGGTGACAAAAAGCAGGGGTAACAAATAATTCCCAGAATTCATATGGGTCACTAGTCTTTGACAAAATATGTGTCCATGCAGACACAGGAATGGTCCTTTGGAGATCAAAACTTGGGTCATACATATCAAGATACATATGTTGGGCAAAGAGGTTAGAATTTTGAAACAGCATGAGGTGAAACAAATAAGAAGAGTACTTAAGAACTCCTTTTGATTTGAACTAGGCTAGTTATTCCACCATTGAGAAAGCAATTTGTTCAAAAAAATCAAGCCTATACTCCTGAGTTTTGTCAATGGTCTTCAGCCTGAAGAGGATATCCATTTGTTCTCCATAGATTGCCATATCATCTTTCATGCTAAAGATGAAAGCCATCATAAACAATGCGTCTTGGCTAGCTTCTATGAATTAGGCTCTTGTTGTAGGGAGTGTAGGCACAGTAGTGTCATCATCGCCCATTTGCAATTTGGATCTCAAGAACCTCAACTGGGTATTGATGTTTGCCCACATTATTTGCATTTTAGAAATAGTAGGAAATGTAGTTATCTTATCATAATATAGGGCTAACATATCTCTGATAGCTTGCGGTGTGATTTGCACCGTGAATGGACCCTGTTGAATGGTGCATGAGGGTGCATGGAACAAGTCTGCGCATAATTCAACCAAGTCAGGGCATGGATGCATAGCTGGGACAAGGAATTGTGCCAGTTGTGAAGTCCATATCCTCATGGCAAATGTCTCATATTACCCTACTCTAGCCCTTTATAGACACCTTTGATGTGCCCCTTCTCTAAGAGTTTTGCTACTAGCTCTTTGAAGGATTAGGTCCATGACTCCATCTGCATAATATTTTATTTTCACTGGATCTCTTGCTTGACCAACTTCAAGAATTTTGGTCCTTGGATAGGTCTTCAATGGTTGCGTGAAAGCTGAAGCATATGACTTACTCACAAGAAACTTATCAAGGGATTCATACATCCCATCTCCTTATTATGAAGATTGTGCCCCCTCCATCTCTATATCTTTTCTGTGATAACTTGTAAGAACTTTTACAAAATAGAAACACTTTCCCTGAAGCAAGTTTACTAGGCACTAAAAAATGCAAGTAACAGGATATTTTCTCGTAGATGCAAGAATGTTTGAGAACTTGTAAGCTTTAACTCTTGCTAAGAGGTATTGATTGACCTATCAAGTCTCAAAATGGCATTAAACTCAGATAACCGTTAGTAGATCCTACTCAATCTTTATGGAATAGTGAGATAGACACGTTATGCAAGTGGTAGCACAAGGTACCTTGGGGATTTATAAAGATTTGGGAGACATTCAATGTATTGGAGAGTTTTGAAAATTTTGAAAAATTCTAAGATGTCGACTACGTGTTCAAAGAACACTTATTTAAAATAAAAGTGATTAAAAAAAGCAATACAGAAAGGGGAAACTATCTAACTACATTAACCAAGTATCTTTATCTCCCTCCTAGATCAAAAGAAGAATTTATAAAGTCTCCTTCATGACAAGCCAGCTTATATTGCCGGACAAGTGTTTCAATTGGATATAGCTCTGATGACTTGCTTTCTTTGTATGCCATGGTGTCTAGCCTACATTTGAGTGAGTCTAAGTTAAACCTACTTCCAACATATATAGACTCTTCTTGTTCTTGGAAGCTCGTCGAATGCCAGCTCTTGATATTGGTATGTCTTATCAAGAAATTAATGACTATTTGCTCATCAACAGAAGCCCTTTGACATATATCATTTATTGACTTAACTCCTTCTACCTCAAAATCAGGTTCCATTGCATGGTCATCCTCTTTAATGACTTCAAAATTACCAACCTCTTGAAAGGATAATTCTGAAAGTTTGTAATAATTTTGCATATGTAATTGAGTCTCAATGTTATCTTTTTCATCTGCAACTGGCTCACAGCTTCCTTGAAAAATAGTATAACCTAATCCAATGATTTCAAACAAATCATTCTAATCATGATCAAGGAAATGTCCATGCTCCTCCACATCATCTTGCAAAGTAAGAAGAAAGTCAGAAATTATTTCTTCTTCATTAGAGATTAAGGCATACGCTTGTGACTTCTCACTCAGAATCTAGAATTCATGTTGAGAGACCTGAGGATTAATAGAAGAGGTATCTTTTGACTTTTCTTCCTCTAAAACATTTGGGATTTTATGATCTTCATCAAGTATAATGTAAGTTCCCAGACCAATAGAGTCATAATTTCCATATGGGTCACTTTGCATCATAGCTAATAAATGATCATTTTCCTCTTCTTGATTATGTCCAGTCCATTCACCTAGCTCCTCAATAAAAACCCTTTCTTCTTTATTCATCATAGCATGAGTTGCCTCTAACTTTGCAGTTGGCTCATTGGTGATATGATCCTTATATAATGGCTCAGATAATATCTTCATCTTTGAACCATATTTGGTTCTTAAGATGAGGTGAGACCAATTAAGGGACATATATCCTCCTATCTTGGCTATAAAGTCCTTTGATAAACATAAGCCAAAAATAGGAGGTATATCTATCACTACTACATCTTGATTTACAATTATATTGGGACAAGCATATAATTGTAATTGGAGTCCTTTAATTCTCCCTATTGTTTGTACTGCTTTGCCATCTAGCTGCATGACTCCTTTAGTGAGTGGTTCATACTTAATTTCTAAAGCATCAGCTATCTGCTTAGGCATTACTATAGTACTAGCCCCTGAATCAATCATTGCAATATGCAGCAATTTCTTGCCAACTATTAAATTTAAGTAGAAGGGATTTGGTTTGGATTTGCTTACCTTTGTTGCATTATTCACTAGGGCTATCATCTGTAGATGAACTGTGTCATTGAGCTTTTCTTTTTTAGTAAGTCCTTCTTTGATAACAATACATTTGGGCACTGTTTGACCTTGTAGAGATTCTTGTAGTAGTGTCTTCTATTCAAGAATGGCCAATATATCCCATATTGATACTTGTGTTGGATTCTTCTTCAATTGATCCACCACATTTATTGGTCCCAGAGTCTGAGTTCTTTGAGAATAAGGATATCTTGTTTTTTCTTGAATTTGTGTAGGAATCACTTGATTCTACACTAGCTAAGGCACTTCTTGTCTAACAGCTATGTTTCTTTGTCCTTGAAATGGAGGATTCTCCATGACTTGACTATTTACAACCTCAAGCTATTCCACCATCCTTCTCTTTGATCTACTATAATAATCAGATTGCACCACTAGTTTCTTAGAAGTAGAAGCTTCGTTCAAGAAAATTGATTCTTCATCTTCAACCCATGAGAACAAAGCATGTTCCAGGGCTATTTATTCCTCTTGTTGTAAAGACATCCCTTGTAGCTAAGCCATTAAGATTGAATTTTGCATACCAGAAGACTGATAGGCTTGATTGTCACTAGAACTTGCAAACTATCTATCCATTCTTCTTTGCTCTGTGACCTTTTGTTGCAGATTACCCATAGGACAATCTCTAGGTGTATGAGAATTATTGCAAGGAAAACACCAGGCATTAGTGTTATCTACATAGTTATTTTTCCCTGGAACAATCTCCCTATTTGAATTGGGAGGAATAGTCTGTGAGGGTGTGGGGATTACAACTAATTGGTTTGTTGGCTAAGGGTTATTTTACCTCAGAGGACCCTGGTATTGGTTTGGCTAAGATGAAAATCTATTTCCTTGATAGCCTTGATATGGAGGCCTAGGGGAAAGTATTCTGCTATATTTTTATATTAATCAGCTCATTGGAAAATGTCCTCAATATATTCTTGATATCATCAAGCTCAGATGACTGAGCAGGAATAATTTCTTTAGCAGGTGTTTGAGGATATGTGTACATAGACATAGGCGGGGTTATAGATTTAGGGGCTTCTTGAGCTAATGGTAAGGAAATTTCTAAGAACATGGGCATGGGAGGCCTTGGGGGTAACTTTCCAGCATCTATTAAATTATTCTCAGCTCTGACCACATAGTCATAAGCCTCTGGCAAAGTGTGTCCTCCAAGTGACTGAATCATAACAGATATATCTGAATTCAAAGCCTTAAGATAAAACACTATGGCCATACCTGGTAATGGTCTAGCTATAGCAAGGATTCTTTCCCAAGTCTTTTGAAATCTGGAATTGAAGTCAGTCATCACTTCTTGTGGTGCCCTTTGGATGGTAATCAATTGTTGTAACAAAGAAGACTTATCACCCTTCTCTTCAAATCTTTCAAAGAAAAGATCTCCAAGCTGATCCCATGTAGAGATGGTATTTGGGGTTAGGGACCAGTACCATTCTAGAGCTTTCCCTTTAAAAGAAGCTGCTAATAATCTTATGGCCACATTTTTCTACGTGACAACATGTATAACACAGACATTTGATACATCCTGTAGATGTTCTTCAGGTGTTTTAAAGTCTTGCCCATTGAATTTGGGTAGATATTTCAAGGCATTCACTGGGATAGGATCCCAAGTGGCTGGTGGTATTGGGAGAATCAATGGACTACCAGTGTTCCAACTTGCATAAGGGTATAGGGGCTCCCATATTTGCTCTTGGTATTGGTATAAACTGGCTGACTCTTCTTCTTGGACTAGTTATGAAAGGTGGCAAAAGAATACCTAGATTTATAGCAGATTGTGATTTGGTTATTGGTCCACAGCTATGACTCCTCGTAGCTCTCTGGTTCATACAATCTTGAAAAAAAACTTCAAGAGTGGTCCCATTGGGCGTGTAAAAAATTATTGATGGTTAAAATTGCACTTGTTTCTAACACCAACAATGGGAAGTTTCAAGATGGGGGACTTGCAACTTGAAACAACCTCCAGATTTTTAAGAAGCTGGTCTCTTCTTTATATCAAGTGTATACTAGGAAAAGGAATAGGAATTTTAACAGAAACACAAATGCAAGAAAGAAAATCTAACTATGGCGATGTGTCTAAATGTAATTTGACCTTAATCATGAGCATAGTTAAACTATATGTAAGATTCAATTACATTTAAGAGCAAGCAAGTGCATGATCAATGTAAAAGATGAAAAATAATAGAAATAGAGGCTCACAGTTTAGACTACTTTTGTAGCGATACAGAAAATATTAACAAAGGCAAAGGATTCAATCTTCTTATTTGAATTCTCTAGTCACATAAGAGGCATAGAAACATGCACAGTTACATAAACCTTCCAACTCAAGAAAATAGAACAAAGGCAAATGATATTACTAATCATAGCTCTAGAAAGTCTAAAACTCTTGACAACACAGCCTAGACTACTTTTACAATGACACAAAAAGTATCAACAAAGGCATAGGATTCAATCTTCTTATTAATTCTCTAGTCACATAAGAGGCACAGAACATGCACAGTTACATAAACTTTCCAACTTAAGAAAATAGAACAAAGGCAAATGGTATTCCTAGTCACAACGCTAGAAAGTCTAAACTCTTGACAATAATTCTCTTAGAAAATTATCTCTGGTATCTGATCATCATTTTGGTGATCTCACCCTTATTTATAGCCTTGGATTCACTCTAGATTATCTGCTTGTTCTCAATATAATGGCCCAAATAAAATCTAACTTAATTGGAAGTGTCTAATAGAAGATATTTCTCAGATTCTGAAATGCTCTATCTTCTGGCAGTTCATTAGCTGAAATAGATTGCAAGACACTTCCTTCTATTCAATGAACGAGGACACTTAGCCAATTCCTTGAAAACTTTCTTATTACTTAGGAGACACCAGAGAATGACACTTGGCATGTTCTGCAACACTTACAGAAGACACGCGGCACTTTTCACTTTACCTATACTCTTACTATGTCTTTGCTCAGGAGCGTTCTGCCTTTGACACCTGTCACAATCTACTTCTTCGAAACCTTAGCAACTTACAAGAAATAAGACCCACAACATTTCTTACTTGAGTAACTTTAAAAGGGGCATAAGGACAAGTGGAAATCTCCACTACTTCATCAAAGGACACGTGACAATCTCTGTTGCTTTTAGCTACCTTTTGAGAAACCTGTGGAAGGTGACACGTGCTAGTCTCCACGTCACTTTGTTTATATTATAGAAACAATTAGGCCTCATTTCATATTTATGTGGACAACAACACTTGGTGGCTTTCTCTTGTTTTAGAAATAAAACCTGAGACCCACCACAGTCTTTGTTATATCGGTGAAGCAAAATGAATATAATTTAGATCTTGACATGTGGTGGATTCCACTCTCTTTAGCTGGAATACGTGGCATCTTCCATCACTTTTTAGAAAAGCAAATTGAGACCTTTCATGATTTCCACTTGGCACTTTCTACTTGATCCTGATACTTAGCTTGTAGAAACCTTCCACTAAAAAGATATTTGAAACATGGATGCCGATATGAAATGCTTGAAACGTGGATGCCGATATGAAATTTGGATGTCGACACTTGTCACGCTCCGCTGAGTTGCTATGAGGTATGTGGCAATCTCTACATCCTTAATAAAATTATGAAAATTACCTCGGATGATGACACTTGGCAGCTTTTTCTTGATTTTGACACTTAGACAAAAATGAATCAAAAGGAGAATAGAGCCTGTGCTCTGTTTCAAAACTTTGTTGTTTCAGACCAAAGTATGCGAGAATAAAATTTTGCAGTGCGCAACTAAAAAATAGAATGAAACATAGAGTAATATTTTACTCTATAGTATAAATGATTTTATTAAATATGAAAAATTATAAAAACAACAAATGGAAATAGCAAAAATAGGGATACAAGCCCTATCAACATCCATGGTTAGGTTTTTCGCAACATTATAATAATAAATTGGTTCACCAATATATTTTAGCAAATTGGAATAATATTACCCTAGATAACAAACTACTATGAAAATTAGAGCAAATAACATAATAATATGAAGCACTCACTTATTTGAAACTGTGAAATTATGGAATCTTACTGAAAATATAAAAGTGCAACAGGAATAAAGACTCAGCTAGAAAATAGTAATGCAAGAGGAATCAAAGGCTTATAATTTTTGAGCGTGATGGTATTCTCACTTATATCAAAGATCTAGAATTGGATCAAGATCTGTAAAAAAATGACCTGGGATGGCCACTACAAGGGTGGCACTTCTCTCCACTATGATAGAACTTTTGTTCACTTACAATGTAAAAATCAGGGTTTTTGGGTTCTCTAAATCTTCGTCTTCAAAACCTTTATCTAGTGAAATATATTACAATATATTTAAGAGGACACTATTTGATTGATTTTAATTTAAAAACCCAACTCTTTAACATGTGAATACCAATGTAAATAAATGAGTAAAAATAGGTTAGCAATTGATGTTGGGTGAGACCTCAACACCCCCTGTGTTGAATTCTTCTTATATACTAATACTTCAAAGAGGGAACATACTTCATGTATATTTCCCATGTTATGGTGGTGTGTGAATAATTATTATAATGGGTTATCTTCTTATACAATATTGATGTGATTAACTTCACTAACTGTGACTTGTGACCTATAATATGTATTTAGTATTGATATCTGGCTTACTATGGATGTATGGAATAATAATGTGGAGAAATAGGTGACATTCACTCAATTTACAATTATGATTTTGGTTCTTTTCAATGTGTAAGCCTCCTTCTATGAATAGGATTGGAATGTGTTTATATAAATAGATATTTGTAATTCCATTCAATGGGGCTCACTAGGAACATAGGCTAAACTTTCCATAGCTTTTGATTTTACAAATTAGTTTTTATTGGGTGGGAAGGCAAGAGATGGCCCATTGAAATTTGAGCAGCACACTATAGTCCCCTAGGTAAATATAGTCTAATGGGTATATTGATCATGTTCAGTGTTAGTCCAGACCTAAAATATGTCTAAGGTAAATAAGAATAGGTGGGACTAAATTTAGGGATCGTTTATAAGATTAGAATATTGAGTCTCCCATGTGTAATCTAGTCAAAGGTGATAAAAGAGGTCCTAAGATAGGTATAGATATAAGTGTGTAAAAGGGTGGTCAAAAGTACATAGTTTTATCTTAAATGATAATTTGTGTTTAGAGAAATTTATTGAGTGAGACTGAATATGTGCTTTCTTGACCTTTTATATAAGAATAATGAGTAAGCTTAGATTTTTATGTAGACCACACCTTTTGAAAATATCTCAGAGTAGGGTTAAATAAATAAAATGGGCTGACCCATAGGATTCAAAATATATTCAAATTATATTACTTTTGAGGACTCGACACTTGGTAATAATATGAGCACTTGTGTTAACATAAGTATGTCAATGTGAAATGTAAGTACCTAGTAGGATAAGAATTTGTTAAGCATATAAAACTAACAATGAAGGATATCCACACACACACACACACACACACACACACACACACACACATATGTATCACATTCTAAGATTTTTTTATAATACAGGAGATCTAGGTCATCATAAATGATAGGGTTGGACTATAATATAAATAGTTAGGACTAATGAAATGACAAATGTGAGACTTTCAACACTAGGGAGGTCTATAACTAAAGGGTAGTGACCTGATAGGTATTTTTCAAGTATGCAAGACCAAAATGTTACATAAATCATATTTTAGTATCAACATTAATATATTAGTTCATTTCATTTAAATATAAATGTATTTGAGGTATGTTACTAAAAATATCCCAACTTATTTTCTAGTTTGCTCAATTTTCAATATATAATTAAAGTTTTATATACATTTTATATCTTTAAAAAAATAAAAAATAAATAACATATCCAATTGTAAAAAATTTACATGTAAAAACAATAAGATTGATAAAATAATTTCACTACAAATAAAGGAATTGAATATAGTTTCCTACCAACATATACATCTAATGAAATGATACTTTCCATTTGTACCTAATTGGTAGTTTATATTCATTTTTGAAAAAAAAAATATTATTCAATTTCTCCTAATCTCAACATGCAGCATCCATATTTTAAGTAAGAAGTGGATAAATTGAATCGATGACATTAACACCAATTATTCATAATAAAATTCCACTAGAAACATTACTTATAAAATATCTCTATGTCTACCCAATATAAATGGGATTATTTTTACTATGATTACATAGAGACACTTATTTAAGATTAGATTAAACTTTATTATGGTTACCAAAATATTAGAATCTGTGAACATTTTGATTCAAGCATTGCTTTATTTCAAAACAAACTAAGAAAAAAGTATTGCAAAATAAAAGAAATGGATTTTTTGTATTTCTGCATGGTAAACATTTCAGTTAAAACTAATACTAAAATATAGTTGTCCATAACTAACATTAGTTTATTTGACCAATATAATACTTACATCTTTAAAATGCATTTTATATCTATAAGTAATGGATTTTAGCATAATTTTATTTACAAAAATATAGATCTTAACCCATATCATAATGGTTTTATGTCCAATATCTTTTCTATTCATAAATCTATAAAAAAAAAACCCAAGTCTTTGTTATCCAAATGAATAATTTTAACCCTAAATTCAATTATGAGGGGTTTATAATGAACCTAAAAACTATCAAGATAAATATAATTACCATTAGGCCAAGATTCTGAACACTATCTTGTATATCATATTGAAAGACTTGAAAATATTTACAAACCCAAACCATGTTTAAATAAGCCTCAACTTGAAAATTAGGGTTCACATGCAAAATTAAAAAAAGGACTAAAATCTAAAAAAAAGTCTATGTTTAGTAGCCACTATTTATAGTAAGTTTCACATGCAAGCACACAACTCTAAAAATTTCCCTAAATATCCTAAATTCTAAAATTATCATATGGGATGAAATTTAACTAAATTTGATGTCCGGTTTTAAAAATTATACAATTTCTAAAAATAGAAAATTCCCCAAAAAATCATTAAATAGTAATTTTAGACCATTAGATGGTCATATTTGGCCTCCAAAAAATATTTAAATAAAATCTAAGGGGATAGATACCTTTAAGTAGAATCTACTTTTTGATATGATCATTTTGGAATGTGGAAGACCTCAAACAGTGTTTTGGGTCAAAAGTTATGGCCTCTGGAAGGTTGGCTTATTTTTTTGCATCATTCTCCTCTAGTTGAAAACTGCCTCCATAATATAGAACATCATACTTGATTCTTTCATTTCTTCCTTCTAAATCCCAAACCATCCTCTCTTCAATCGATGGTGGTTGCTCTTGTTGTTCTTTTTATTATTGAATTTCTTCATCACAATCTGTGTCTTCCTCATAACCACCTTGTCTTCTTTGTTGATTGGTGATAACCTCTATTAATTATTGAACTTGCCTTTGTAGCTCTTTTATAGTTTGATTCATTCGTGTAACACCTCCTCATCAAATTCTATAAAAATCCCAAGACTTTGTTGTCTAAATGAATAATTTTTAACCCTAAATTTAGTTATGAGGGGTTTATCTAGTGTTAAGAATTTTAAAAATGGATAAGCACAAGGATGTTGAATAGACACATAATATTCCAATTAATTTGTAAGCTCACATGCCTAAAATAAAAAGTATAACTATTGATTGATACTCAAATAAATTGAAAACAAGAGGACTTATTTGATTTACTATGTGCATGAAGATCTCAATTGAAACAAGTTGTAAGTGAATTAGATCATGATCCTAGAATAATTTTTAGACTATGTAATTTTTCACTCTACATTCTCAAATGCTTACATTAGATCTAGACATTTGCATCGACATTAGTGTTTGAACTAGATATAGGTGTCTTATATAGAATACTAACTGGATGTAGATACGATTAATTAGATCCTTCTAGTTTTTCTTTCACCTTTCTTATTATGTATAAAGAGCATGCACATAGGCTTTCACTCTTCATCAAATTATCAAACCATAGCTTCGTCACCCTTGGAGTGACTATGATAAAAATAGGATGTGTTAAGAACCTATTACAACTGACATACAAAATTCTTATTATATTAATATAATAATCCTTTTATGGAAAGAATCATTCCACAAATCACTTGCCACTTCAAGGGGGATATATCCTTATCAGAGAAATAATATAATTTATTATATTTGATTGGATGCATTACAATAGCTTATGACCCTATATTTATACTACTAATAATATATCTCACTCATTTCATGTGGGATTACTCATCTAATATATCATTCATTATACTATTACTTTAATATATTCTACCCTCTAATATGCATTATATTACCCTCAAATATATGGAAGTGAAGCTCAAATCTACTATTACATTTCATCCCCCTTGACATGTTTCATTCTCAAAACATTCAAGTAGAAGACCAGATAGAGGCATGCCCATGTGTCATTTTCTATTTCCACTTCTTTTGTCTATGATCTAATATGAAAATGTACATCAACAAAGTGAATGTGAAAACTATAACCAAATATTGAAGTGTAATTTGAAGCATGGTGATCAGCATATCAAATCAAGAATGAGGTTGCACTAGACTTCCTGGTGAGCCAACAAAGGATAATGCCATCCCCCTTAACATTGTTTTTGACAAACATTTTTTTTGGAGTCGCTACCCTCATCAAAAAATACATGGAAGTGTTGGAATAATTTGAGAGTATAAGAAAAGAAGTTTCAGCCATATATATGAAAGAGTCCATGAATAGAAGACCAAATGAATCACCCTCATCCATGTAAAAGAGATATTCATGTTATTCTCTGCAAGTAGTTTCTAAATCCATTAATGCAATTATTTTTGCTTCATATTCTTCAATTATATGAAATAAATATCCATACCATTCACTATAGTTATTCTCACATTCCATCCATGCATTAATTTCCTCATCATACTGTGTTAGTATATGGAAGCAAAGCTCAAATCTATCTAAATCAGCATGCATATTATTGCTGAATTTATCCATATAATTTCTAAATTAATGTATTTATATATATATATATATATATATATATATATATATATATATATATATATATATATATATATATATATATATATATATATATATATATATATATATATATATATATATATATATATATATATAAAATGAAAAGTTTCATGACAACTAAAAGATGGACTCAACAACTAAAAACCCTTTTTTACAACAATAGAAACTACTAAAACTGTAATAAATTTCACTATAATAAATGAAATTCAAAACTTCAACCTTTTTTGGAAATCTAGAAATAAGACCAACAAAACATAGAATGTTTTTGGCATGATTGTTTATGGTTTGATATCTGTATGCAGAATAATAGACATGAATTTTGAGTAAAAAAAAGTAAATCTATAATTAAATGGCAGATCTAGCTGGCTTCACAATACTACAAACCTTGCATTTTTATAATTAGAATCTCCCAGTTAAAACATATATCTCAACCCACTTGCAACCTCCTAAAATAAAAATATATTGAAATGACCTTGAAAATATCTCTGATACTAGATGTTAAGAACCTCCATCCTAAAATACACAAAATAGCTAAAAATATTGAATATATATTATATTATATTCCTTTTATGGAAGAAATAACTCTAAATCATTATCCACTTTGAGGGGGCTACCTCCATTAAGTAAAGATAAATCACAATTATTATTCTTGGATGCATTAAAATATCCTATACCCCTCTATTTATACTAATTCTAATCTATCTCACTCTTCTTTTCTGTGCATGTGGGATTATTCTTCTAATATATTATGCACTACTATTCGCTATTCAACTAATTTACCCATCCCTAGCTATATTATAGGTTGGTGGTCACATGGTGTGAAAATTCCCCAACAACCCCTCCATCAATGGGCATTCCCTACAACCCAATACTCTGAACAAGGTCTAAGATTTATTTAATTTTCCCCTACATGTTATCTTGTCTATGGATAAGGATGCAATGTGTGATAATCAAATACATACAATAACCTAGCTTGTAACTTGTAAAACTTATCACATGGGATGCTCCTTAATTAATTCATACCTTTGGGGATACTTATCATATGACTAATATCGAAATAGGGATGAATAGGATAGATTTTCTCACTTGAGTGCTTGATTGAGTGTTTTTTTGGTAAGTTGTCTTGTAAGTTCCTATTATTTTCTAGGTAATAAATGAATAAAGGTTGTTATTTTATACATACCAATATATTTTTAAATATATCTCATTAAATCACTTAGATCAACCATAATACACATTTCATTTATAAATTGGATGAATTTTGGACACTAGACACTTAGTTGTAAAAGTGACACCTATGTCGATGTTGGAATTTAGTTGGGATGCAAGTGTTTGGGAAGCTATAAAACATGTACAAGTCTAAAAATTCAAAGAAGGATAATGATAATGTTTAGAAAAGATTTCATAGTATAAAAGGCATGGTCATCAGAATAACAACAATCAGTCTAAAAGATAAATAATTTGGCAAAAAGAGATAGATAGCATGAGTCTTTTGATAGTAAATGTCTTAGAAATAAAATGTTCAACTATGATAGGTATTTTCCAAATGTATAATATTGAACTGCTATATAATTCAAATTTAGTTTATAAAATTTTCCCCCACTTTAACATAGTAATTAAATTGCTCGTTTAAAGGAAATAAATGTGTACATAGAAGCGTATAACACACCTTATCTTTGTGTGAGCCCAACTTGAGTAATTTGATGGTGACTGACCTATAAACTAGATCATGTTAAAATATATAATTAGTATATGAAATATGAAATTGAAATAATCTAAAATATTTTAAAGAAAATACAACAAGGTTAGCAGTACACATGTGTGTAATGCAACCATATTACCTTTTGATAATTTAATTTGAATATATGCTTTATTATGATGTATTAGAGCTGATATTAAGACAAATTTGAAACCCACAAGTGCATATATATATATATATATATATATATATATATATATATATATATATATATATATATATGAGGACACATTCCCTCAACCTTGGTGAAAAGGTGAGTTACCACACATCTATTGAGCTTATCTCAATCATGCAACCCAATCATGCCTATAAATTGGCAAGTGTAAGTAATTTAATAAAATCACACTATATATTAGATAGGTTGGATGATTTAATCACTCCATCCTATATATCTTGTGAATTTAGATGATATAAATCATGTCTAACTTATAAAATTAGTAATATTGAGTGAATTAATCACCTCAACTTTGCCAAAAGGGCGAACCAAATACCAGAGCAGATTAGCTCAATAAAAGTCCATAAAATTACATCCTAGGTATGATAATAATTCATAGTAATAATTGAAATCTGAAAACTGATTTGATTTTGAAATTTCACTTCATATATGTCTCAAGCTAAAACTTGGGTATAATAATGGTATAATGTATAGAATGTTGACACAAACATCTATTTGAATCATATAATTATGAAATTTGGCCAAATTTTTTATAAAAAAAATCGAGTGTAGAGGACATGTTCCCATGACATGCCCCAACTAAGTCTTTAGAATCTGAGTTGATCTTAGTGTGGAGAACATATTTTACATAACATATCCCCACTATAATATGAAACTATGGAAAATGTGGATGTCATGTCTCTATGACCTTCCCCCACTAAATTTCTTCCATTTTTTGGTGAGGTAAGTATAAAATGTTAGTTACCTTACCTTAAAATGATAAGATAGCTATAAAATCTATGTATGAATCATGTATAATATATAATTAGCATGTCTAGGTAGATATACCATTGAAGTACATAGTATGTGATCACATCAAGTCCTAAGATGCATGATGTAGATCATATATATATATATATATATATATATATATATATATATATATATATATATATATATATATATATATATATATATATAAGTCATTTCACTTTGGTTCTGTGGAATTTGAGCATGCCCTTGTACGAGGTTTCCATGGATCATTGGATTTTATTTAGATTTTGATTTCTCTTGTGTGTGTGCTTGATTGTTTTATATATATATATATATATATATATATATATATATATATATATATATATATATATATATATATGTCATTTCACTTTGGTTCTGTGGAATTTGAGCATGCCCTTGTATGAGGTTTCCATGGATCATTGGATTTTATTTAGATTTTGATTTCTCTTGTGTGTGTGCTTGATTGTTTATTGATCTTGTGTGTGTGTGTGTGTGTGTGTGTGTGTGTGTGTGTCTATATATATATATATATAGACACACACACACACACACACACACACACACACACACACACACACACACACAAGAACAATAAACAATCAAGCACACACACAAGAGAAATCAAAATCTAAATAAAATCCAATGATCCATGGAAACCTCATACAAGGGCATGCTCAAATTCCATAGAACCAAAGTGAAATGACTTATTAAAATGTCTAAAAATCATATAATGACATATTTGAATGTCCACATATAACAATATATGACATGATTAGATTTCACAATAGGCAATCAAAGGAATGGGGGCCACAAGTAATGGTGCATATTTGAATATTAAAACAAACAAGAGAAGAAAGACCAAGGCAAGATACTCCAGGAAATGTAAAATGGAAATCATAGAATCATAAGAAACCAACATAATCATATCATATTAGTGCTTGGATATATGTATTAGAAAAAAAATTAATTACATACCATATCAAATACACTGTAAAATATATAACCATGGATAAAGGCATGTGTAAGTACACAAGCTCAAACATGATAATCAAATTCCCCCAACATACTTAGGACATGAGTGGAGGGAAGTCCCGACATATGCATGTACATATATTATGTATTTGGGTATGCATGTATCACACTAAAATGAAGCTTGAAACACATGTATATATAGGAAAGGATAATATGCCATATACTAACATGGATTAAAAAAACATATGTAAACTAAGTAGTAAAATATGAAGCATTTTAATTTTTTGGTATTTTTGAATTATTTGAATATTTTTGGTATTTTAGAATCATTTTTTATGTTTTTTGGAAATTTTTAAAGGAGAAACAAGGAATACATATCCAAGTAAAAGTGCTACTAGAAGTTAATGTACTCATTAAGGAGATGTCTATATGAAGGCTCTATGTCATGTGTATCATGTTTATATGTTGTGTAATCAATATCATTAGTATCATACCAATCTTGTGTGGCATTAAGATAACACCAATATTCTATTTTGGTATTATACGAAATATGAAACTTCTTAGGTTGTTCTTTAACTTGTAATATATTATTTTGATAATTTATGTATAGAAAACCAACTACACTATGTATTTGAGTTTCCTTCTTGATATTTTTATTGATTACATTCATCATTGTCAAAATGTTGCATCTCATTATGGTATAGAAAAGAGTGATGTATATTTTTTGGCACATTAGGAAAAGATGTAAGTTGTGCTTTAAGTTCTTGATATTTTTGTAACATATCTTGTTCTAGCTTGGCATTTTGAATCTTTTCTTGCTCTAATTTTTTGATTAGCAAATGATTTTTCTTTGAATTATGTTTTGGTACCCATATTTGGCATTTTATATTTGTGATTTTGGAGAGGTAATCATAATGTGATTGGTTTGTTTGATTGATGTATCAATGCTATGATCACCACTACCATTTATCTTTTATATTCTATTATTTAATGTAAAACAATAATACATATGATGCTCATGTATTCTATGATATGCATAATAGTATTTGGATCTTTGTATATGATGTAGAGGAGGTATTTGGATTAGTTTGTTTTTAAGCATCTCCCTTAATATTTCAATCGGAATCTTATTACTATTTGTTCAATTTTGAAAACACTTTTTTTGGATGTATTTTGTTTTAGATTTTCATTTGGATAAGAAACCTTATTGGGTATAACATTACAAGATGAAAATTCAAACACATTATTAACTCTAGCATATTTTAGATTTTTTATGTATGTAATATGATTTTTCAATATTTTTAATAACTTGCTTACACTAGTGATTTGATATTTTAGAGCTTCACAAGTAGAAACCCTAGGTGCCTTAAATTTAATATGCATACATATACCTTACCCCTTGAAGGAGTGATAGCATGGACTTAGTTTTAAGGATGATAATTATCACCCACCTTAAGGTTAAACAAAGGAAAAAGTTATTTTTTTTAGACATATTAAACATGATTTTAGAATATAAATTCTTGATTTTCGAAATAATTTTTACAAATTGAGATATTTAAAAAATAAAAATCAAACCTTAGGGCACACTAAAAATTACATGGAAAGTTGTTGGATTCATCAAATGTTTAGACTTAAATTGATATATGAGGGGGTTATCTAGGGTTAAGAATATAAAAATTAATATCAAGCACAAGGGTGATAAAGAGAACTATAGTAGGCCAATTAATTTACAAAATTATATAGATAATATAATGAATTTAAATACTAAGATATGATGAAAATAGAGAGTAGAACCATTGATTGATATTCTAATGAATTAAAAATAAGAGTATTTAGTTAATCTATTGTGTGCATGTAGATCTAGGATGAAACATACTAGAAGTAAACTAGATCAAGATCTTAGAATAGTCCTTAGACTCTATGATTTTATACTTTATGGCCTTGGAAACTTGTGTCAGATCAAGATAGTTGCATAGACATTGATATCTAAACTAGATATAGGCTTCCTATACATAATACTAAATGGATATAGATGCAACCAACTAGAGCCTTATGGATTTTCTCTTTCCTTTATTTCAATGTATACAGATCATATAGATAGGATTTAACTCTTTGTTAAATGAACAAGACCTAGCCTCCTCACCCTTGGATTGATTACGAGAAAATGAGTTATTGTGCACACAATGTCAAGTTTCTCCAAAGACCCCTATGTCAATTGATGTTGCCTAAATAGCCAATACTTTGAAGAGAGTCTCACACTTATGTTGTTCTCCTCTACATGTTTGTTTTTGTGTGTATAAGGATGAAATTTGTGATAAGAAAATACATATAATGACCTATTTTATAACATGGAAAATATGGCTAATGGGATTCTCCTTTAGTACTTTAGACTTGTGGGGTTACTTATCCTATGACTAATATGGAAATAGAAGTGAATATGATAGGTTTACTCACTTTAATTCTTAATTAAGTTATTTTCATATTAGTTACCTTATGATTTACCGACATTTGCTAGGTGAAAAATGAATGAGAGTTGATCTTATATATATATATATATATATATATATATATATATATATATATATATATATATATATATATATATATATATATATATATATATATATATATATCCTTTTTAAAAACATATCTCACTAAATCATTTTTGCCAACCATAAGGATATGTTTTATTTATAAATTAGATGACTTTTGGGAACTAGACACTTAGTTTTAAAAGTGACACCTACATCAACGTATGTATCTGATCAGGATGCAAATGTCAAAAAAAACTAGGTATAGGTCCAAAACTTATGGAGAAGGATAATGATCAGGTTTAGAACATTTTTCACATTATAGAAGGTCTGGTCATCATAATAGCAGTGCTCAAAATAAGAGATAAGTAATTTAGATTAAAGATATAGTGAATGTAAGCCTACTGGTAGTGAGAAGGTATTAGAACTGAAGGGTGCATCCATGATAGGTATTTACCAAATGTGCAAGATTTGGGTACTATATAATTTAGTTTTAGTGTCAACAATAATAAAATAAATGTTTTTCTATGGAAAAACAAAAAAATAGCTTTTCAAAGTATTCTTGCCACTAATCAGAAACATCATAAATATCATTACTTATATTTATTGACATGTTATCCTTATGTATCTACTACCTACTATTCATGGGGAAAAAAGATATATAAAACACCTTTTCAATCTCCATTATTATCTTAAATAATTAAAAAGGATAAAAATGTTATAACTCTCCCTTAAAAATTGATCATTTTTGTAACAATCATGGAGACAACTATACACATATTTTTTCTACAAATCATATTATAAATGAAATAAAATGTCTAACAATGACTACATGTATTTCACTCTATCGATTTTTCAACCATTAAAATAAACATAGAAAAATGATTAATAACATACATCATAAGGAATTAATCTTTTTGTCTTATTTAGCCTCTCTTACTCAATTAAAGTTGATGACATAAGGAGCATGGCTGGTAGTATGCTTGGCATGCAGTTGAGTGCTTGCCAGCTTGAAGTCAGCTGTTGAAAGCCTACACCCCCGGGGTCTCACTCACTCAGGGTGGACTTTATCGAGATGAGGGTGGGTTATAGTAGATGTGACTCTAAATTAGAAGCTTAGACATGATGAGAGTGTAGCAGGATGAAGCATGAAAGTGGCATTTAGTTACCAGAGTAGAAATCCAGACCTAGGTAGAGATAATGATGGATTGTAACCGATTCCTATTGTAAAAAAAAAAGGTTGGCGACATAAGGACAAGGTTGGCACACAAATTTGGCTAAATTTTCCATTGATTTATTATGCTTCATTGAAATCTTTAATATTGACCTTATTTTTTAACATGGTTTTGATTTGGATTATTTTTTATAGGCTTGAGTGAGAATCAATTTTTCAAAAAAAACATATAGTACATTTTTCATTTTTTATTATTTTTTTTATATTTATTTTGTAATTTAAAATGTAACAATAGTTTTCAATATTTGAACATTATGAAAATGTTATATTTTATCTATTAGTCTTTGTCAAAGTATGATTATAAGAATCACTTTTCAATTAATTATTTTTTGTTTAACCAATCAAAATACTCAAAATATATGCTACAATAACAAATATAAAATTTTACGTAGAATTTATCATAACTATTAACATATTTATAAATATTATTAATATATATTATTCTAGATTGAACATAATATTAACATATGTCCTGTGTTCACTACAATTTTCTAAAAATATGAGGTATTAATAGCAACGTTAATAAATTAAAAGCTGTCACAAAATCTCCATATAATTATTCCAGTAAATTAGCTTTGTGGGCCGAGAAACCTATAGGCAGGGACATGAGACAGTGGTAGTGGGCATCTAATCAACATAATTTTAAATTGATGCTTGTTTTATATTTTTCCAACTAAAATTTATTTGTCACTGTCCACTTGTCAGAAGCTGCTATGAATCTTGGCTAAAAGCCCTCGGATAAACTTGCCAGAACCAGTATTAACTGCCACATGCATGCCAAAAAAACATAAGATGGTGGAGGTCATTTATGGATTTCATTCTCTGCACAACCATAAACCTAGGCTTCAGAACCATTTGCAAATTATATTTTAACAAATTATGCGTGTTCCCACGTAACTTACAAAAAGCTCCATGGCATTAACTATAAGGTCCATGTTTTGCTGAACCTTTTCCTTAGATAAGGCAAAGATTTCAGGGTGACCCTTAAATATTTCCCTGACTTCTTCAGGCAAGAGTATGCACAATTTAAGATTTTATATTTTGCCCTCCCCTATTTCTATGATAGAAACGGACACAATCGACAAATCATTTTTGTACATTTTTTCTTCGTTTGACACACCGATCTTTTTAATAAAATCTACTTTATGAAGATTCATTGAAGAAATTCTTAGAAGCCTTGTCAATGTGGATAACATCTTGGCCATCTCAGTTCCAATAAGACTGCATCCCTCCCAAACGACACGCGAGGGTTTCAGGGTTTTCTGCATTTAAGTGTGAGAATTAGTGGGAAGTTTGATAAGAAACGTTATGGTAGCAGTGGACCAAAAAGATGAGAGCATGTATGCCTTATAGTGGATTCTGGATCACCTCATAATTTCAGGGTACTCTATTGGCTATGACAAGCTTATTCTTATGCACGCACAAATCCCAACTTTACCAAAAAATGCCTCTCATAGGATATGGTAATTCTATGCTTTTATTAACACACATCTTCTTTGTTTTGTCTTTTATAAAAGAATATGGTGGGTGCAGTTGCATTTACCAGCGATGTTTTGGACATGTTGACCAATTTTGCCAACAGGGAAAATTTATGGTCCCCTTTTTCCTTTGCTATTCAATGACAGTCATTTTTGGGTTGTGCAAGTTCAATGAGTTCGGTTCATGGCCTGGTTCAAGTGGTTCAGCGACCTTTGGTTCAAAAGGTCCATCTTCAGGTTCAACATCTCGATTCATCAATGGTTGAACCATTGAACCGTTGAACCTTTTAGGTTCATCGGGCTTGGTTCAAAGCAAAAGTTCATCGGCCTTGGTTCACTAGTTCATCGGCGTGCAATGGTTGAACCATTGAACCGTTGAACCATTTTGGTTCAACAGCTTGGTTCAAGGGTATGCCCTTGACCGAAGGGGAGTCTTCAAGCACAAATGCCCTAGCAAAGCGCAGGCACCTCAAGCAAAAGACCGGGTAAGTCCCAACATTGTTTAAGTTAAAATTCATTTAAGCCTCGAATTCCTTCGGACTTTGCCTGAAGGAATTCAGGCGCAATCCAAAGTCAAAGCAAAGGCCGGGGGCTAGGGAGAATTTTCGCGGACTTTTTGTCCATGGGAAAATGTTCGTAGACAAAAGTCCGCAGAAAATATCCAAAGGCAAACAAGACCTGGGAAAATTGTCCGCGGGAGCCCGGGGGGCAATCCAGAGTACAAAGGGACCCGCCGAAGGACCCCGAAGGGCAAGTGCCCTTGCAGGGGACTTCCGACCCAAATCCAAAGGGGCATTAAGCAAGTTGGAGGGGTGTCAAGACTAAGCAAAGCTGCAGAGAAGCCATGAAGACCCGATGACATTGCGATGGGGACGGTGACGTCCCGAAGGACGTCAAAGTTAACAGAGCAAGTTAGCCGTCAATTTTAAAACCAATGACGGCCGCGTGAACATCAACTTTCATGAAACGAAATGGCCGTTTGTTTTCAACTAAGAGAGCGCTAACCAGGGGCCCAAAATGTAGTGACCCGCCAGAATGTTCACCCCCAAGGGCCGAAGGAGCCAGAAGAGACAAAATGGAAAAAAGACAAAGTGACAAGCATGGAGCGAGCAAACAGTTAGTCCAAGTGGTGCCAATTTGAGAAGTGACTCCGGTAGGTGAAACAGTTCCTGCAAATTGATCATTTGGGACGCAAACAGCTAGCAAGGCAACCGGGTTTCTCCATTTTACATTTAATGAGTAGACAAACCATGTATTGACCTTGAAAAGGCAGACTTCAAATAGACAAAGCGCATAGCTCATTAATGTTTTGAGCGACTTGTTCTTCCCAATGAAGGGATGCGATGGGCCACTTGTAAACAAAGAGCGCCAAATGGGCCTCTTTTCTTCTCATATATATTTAGGACTTGTCATTTTTTAGGAGGATCTTTCACATTTGTAAGGCGTAGCCTTACTAAAATCTCCACCTGAATCAATAAACGCAATTTTTTACCTCTTCTTGGATAGATATTATGGGTATGTCCTGAGTGTTAATTTGTGTTTAGTCATTGTCTTTTGATGCTCTCACAGGTTCAACACCAACACACCAGTTATCTGCAAGGTGCCATTTTTATAGCTGATAGGAGAAGAGCTCTATTTGGAAGTGTAGAACAGAGGAAGTTACAATGTGCATTTCACAACATCTTGATGAAATCTCTATTTTCTATGTTTTTATGAAAGCCTCCCTACCAGTTTCTTGCAGCCTGATCCTTCTGCCAAGTGAGAAGTGTATGTATGCATTTGTCTGGTTTTAAGTGTGGATGTGAGAAGATCATTTCATTTTGGTGTATCACCTCCTTAGAGTAGTTTGTATTCCTGCAATCTTTCTCCCTTTTCATCCCCCCAGTTTATATATCTGTATATATGTTTGTATTTGCACTTACTGGAACAAACATGATGCATCAAAGGGAGCTAGCCCTTATCTAGAGACTCTCCCCTCCAGCTTCACCAGTCCCACAGGCGAGAGGGGAGTTTCCATAGTTGCGAGGAGAAGGCAGGAGCTCGGCCTCCTGCCAAGGGTGCAATTTCTTGCGCCAACAATTTTGGCATGCCCGGTGGGACACAGTTTGACAACTCAGTAAGGTTTCAGGATTGATGCTGGTCCTGTCACAGCAAATTTAAGATTTCCAGCGTCTGACGACTCAACTGGTAAGAGCTTCAGTTTTCAAATTAAGGCCAGTTTCTTAACTTTTTATGCCTAAAGTCACCACAAGGTCTGCTTCAAAAGGGGTTCCTTTCGATTTTGTTGAGTTTCCTTTGAACTCTGCTAAAAGGCTAAGATTTGAGAGGACCCATCCTTATCCAACAAATAATCCTCCTACACCTCTTGTAAGAGAGGCATATGCAGCAGAACCCCAATTACAGCCCATCCCAGTGATGGCACTGCCTTTTGCGGCTTTTCATGGTCAGAGCCCCCTAAATCTCCCACGCTATGATCCAATTCCAGGAATAGCCCTCAAAAATGTGCCTTCTTTTGATGTAGAGGGGCCCATTACAGTCGTCGAGCATATTAGGAATATTACTAACCTCTGCAATATTCATAATGTAATAGAGAAAAATATCACCATCAGACTGTTAGCACTGTCTTTCAAAGGCAAGGCTCTTGACTGGTACGAAACTTTGCCTGTAAATTCAATACATTCTTGGAATGAATTGGGGACTCAGTTGACAAATCATTTTGGGAAAAAGAGTGACGGCCTCTCGCTTGCTGAGCAGCTGATGACCACAAAGAGAGCTCTGCATGAGTATACGCAAGATTTTAACACGTGGTTTTAAAAGACTTGGGATAGAATTCCCATCTTGGTAAGACCGACTCCCAGCTACGCTTTCTTTTATTATTTAAGAGCTTTAAACAGTGATATTGTTGTGATGATCCAATCCATGGGAGGGCATATACTATCAGCTGCTTATGACATATCCATAGCAGCTGAAAATTGCTTAGTATAGGCTAGGAAAATAGACCTTAGGCCTCACATGCCACTTTTCCCAGAAATACTGCCTCTAATGTAGACTGTTGCTCCCACATTGGCTCCTCTACCTACCATAGAGAAACCAACGGCTGTCTCGTCCAATGAACTCCATGAGGTTAAAAGTCTATTGCAGAGCATGTCAAATGAACTTGTAGCTCTTAAAAGGCAGCAAGCTCAAAGCAACAGGCCGAACCAAGGATACCAGCATTATGGTCAATCCCCTAGACCCCCTTTTGAAGGCTATAATCAAGGACAGGGTCAGCTCACTCAGACCAGACCATTTCAAAACTACAATTCAGGGCCCCCTTCATCATCTAAAGTCATGGTGCCGGTTCAGAACAATCTAGTACAGGAGCAGCCAAGTTGTTTGACCATGGGATATGGTCAAGAACAGGCTGTTTACACAAATGAGATGATGAATTATTTTCAAAATGCAGACAATTAGGTAGCTGCTCATTCCCAGATCTTTAAGGCTCCAACTCAACCCAGGACAAGTAGCAATCAGGCTCAGCCCAATTCTACCTTGATGAATCATCTAGAAGGGGAATTTTATTCAGTGAATTGTGTGGGCAATGTAGACAATCAAGCTAACTGTGTTGCAGCCAACACAAGATTTAAGAGAAAAGTAATGGGAGAAGTCCAGGCTACCACTCAGGTGGCAGCAGCACCTTCTCCGTCACACTCAAATTTGAAGGCCCCAAACTTCAGATAGTCGTTTGTGCCTTCAACTCCTCAGCCTGCAGCTCAGATTGGAATCAACCCCAAAGAAAACTTGAAGGGAGGCAGTCCCCAGGTCAATATAGTGGACCAGATGAAGAAGCTACATGTGAACATCTCTTTATGGGATTCATTGTCTCTTCCAGGACAGAAGGACGTATTGAAGAAGGAATTGCATGAGCTGGATCGACCGGTTGTCCCAGCAAGCACTAAAAATGTCTTGATGACAAATAGACAGCCTTCCACTTCAGGTCAGGTAAAAAAAAAAGAGAAAATTCATCCTTTCTATGTATCTTTGGTCATAGGGGATTTCTTAGTACACAACTATATAATTGATAGTGGGGCTAGCACCTCAGTGATGCCCAAGTGCATAGCTGACAAGATGGGACTGAAATATGAAGAGATGAATAAAGGAGTCCTGTAGCTAGATGGGACACCTACAAAAATAGTTGGGATTGTGAAGGGTTTAGGCTTGACATTGCATGCTTGCCCAACCTTCTCAATTCCCCATGATATAGTGGTAGCAGATGTTCCTCCTTGTTTCACAATTTGCTTGTCCAGAGACTTCACATCAAAGATAGGTGGCTATCTAGCAACGAATTGGTCATATCTAGTTTTTAGAACCAAGTATGGGACTAAGGTAAAAATTGAATCTGAGCCACTCTACAAGGACCATCTTGAACCATACTCACCCAAGGCAGTGAACATCAGTTACACTATTATTGACTCAGAAGAGTCCCAGACAGACCAATCTCCATCCTCTACTCTTGAAGGAGTTGTAGACCTATTCTTAGATGAGTGGGGAAATGATAACTTCAAACATGATCCTTACAAGTTCATTGAGGAGGTAGACCTTGGAGTCTACTGTATGCATGAAGAGGGCACCTTCATACCAAATTTAATGAAGGCTAGCTAGGATGACCTTGGTCTATGGCAGCTGTACTTTGACAGTTCCAGAAGTAGGTTGAGTGCTGGTGGTGGGGCGATGTTGGTCTCCCCTTCAAAAGATAGGTACTTTTCAGCTTTTTGTTTCCATTTCTCTTGCACAATTAATGTTGCAAAATATGAGTCTCTTATCCATGGTTTGGAATGGGCAAGAAAAAGAGGGATCAAGGAATTACAAATTTTCAGAGATAGTGAGCTGATTGTAAATCAGGTGAAAGGCCAGAATCTGACCAAGAATTCCTTGCTGAAGTCTTACAAGCATAGGGTCTAGGACTTGGTGGAAGATTTCCTCACTTTCAATATCACCTCCATCCCTAGAGAGCAAAACAAACAAGCGGATAGGCTAGCAACAATTGGCGCTCAGTTCAATGTTTCCAAGGAAATAAGTCGAGACTGTGGTTTGCGCCACTTGAAAGTGGTGGTTCGGCCCTCTGTCCTGCACAACATTACAAATTGGCAAGTTTTCGAAAGTGACCAACAAATAGCTTTCTTCCTACAAGAGGAAGCTGAGTTCGCAACACAGAATTAGGCAAAATTGCAGCAGCAATATGGCAATCAGATTGTTCAGTTGAAGAACAATAAGCTCCCTAAAGGTTTGGTCACACTTGAGAGCATCTTCAATGGAGATGACCAATTGACAAATGACAAGGCATGCATCAAAACCAAAGAAGAGAATTACGAAAGGGTTGAGATCTTCAAGGACAAGCTACTTGCACTTGGAAAGGTCTACACAATTCAAGAAAGGTGAGCTTTCATTTTGTTGTGTCAGGAATTTACGGATGTTTTTCCATGGGATTACAGTGACTTGAAGGGCTTTGACCCAAGTCTCACCCAGCACACCATCGAATTAGAAGAACGCACCAGGCCAGTCACACAGAAGTAGAGACCTGTCAATCTGACAATTGAGCCCCTCATGCAAAGGGAACTGACCAATTTGATTGAGTCCATAATTATATTTCCAATCAAGCATTCCTCCTAGCTGGCCAACCTTGTTCCTGTTAGAAAGAAGAATGAGGAGATCAGGCTATGTGTCGACTTTAGAGACCTTAATAAAGTCTCTTTAAAAGATCATTATCCCCTCCCGAGCATGGAGCAGATCCTTCAGAAGGTAATAGGCAGCGAGCGTTTCTCCCTCCTGGATGGTTATTCAGGGTATAATCAGATTTTGGTACAAGGTTGTGACTAGCACAAAACGGCCTTCACCACTAAATGGGGAACGTTTACCTACAAGAAGATGCCATTCAGGCTATCTAATGCTGGTGCCACCTTTCAGCAAGCCATGGACATGGGTTTTGGAGGCTTGATAAACAACAACGTGCTGGTCTACCTTGATGATGTGACAGTATTCTCCAGGGAGGTGAGCCAACACATAGAGCACCTCAGGCAAATTTTTGAAAGGTGTAGGGAGTTTGGAATCTCTCTTAATCCAAAGAAGTACATGTTTTCTATTCATGAGGGGAAACTCCTTGGCCACATCGTGTCTAAGGAGGGCTTATCCATTGACCCCAAGAGAGTTCGTTCTATCCTAGAGATGTCCCTACCAAAGCACAAGAAAGGCCTACAGAGCTTCTTTGGCAAGATAAATTTCATTCGAAGATTCATTCCAAACTTTGCAGAGATAGTCAAACCCCTGACCTCTATGCTAAGGAAGGGTGAGGAGTTCAAGTGGACAACACAAAGAAAAGACAGCTTTGAAGCCATCAAGCAGGCCATAACCTGGGGTCCTACTTTGATCAGCCCCGACTTCAACAAAGACTTCAACCTCTACACTTTCAGCAATGAAGAGGTGATCTCTGCCATGTATACCCAAGAAAATGGTGATCACCTTGAGCAACCACTAGCTATTTTTAGCCAAGGGTTAGAGGATTTTGAATTCATATACATGTATGTAGAGAAGCAAGTACTGGCAGTAGTGTGGAGCCTGAAGAAATTTAGGCATATGTTGTCTAACAACAGGATTCACCTCATGGTCCCACATCTTGGCATCAAAGATTTCTTGACCAATCGAGACCTAAATGAGAAGAGAGTAGGGTGGATCACCAAGGTGATGGAGTATGACATAGACATCAAGATCACCAAGCTGGTGAGGGGAAGAGGCCTGTGCGAACAGCTTTTTGCAGACTTCAAGTAAAAAGGGGAAGCTAGCTTGCTAATTCACGATGCAACCACTGCAAAGGAACTAGTTGTCATAAAAGATTTGACGTTGGACTTGAGGCATTTCCTTCTCACTGGTGAGTGCCCACAAGATCTTGATAAGACCGGCAAAAGGTATTTTAAACTCCAATCTCTCCCTTATGTCTTGGTTAATGAAGTATTGTTTAGGAAGGATCTCTCTGGGGTTATTCTAAGATGCATTGACCCAAACCAGGCTGATAAGGTACTGTTTGAGTTTCATGATGGGCCAGCAGGCGGTCATTTCACTCCTAGAGCTATTGCAACAAGGATAATGAGAGTTGGCTATTTTTGGCCTACTCTTTTCAAGGACACCCATGCCTGGGTAAGAAAGTGCCAGAAGTGTACACTTTTTGATGGGAAACAATGGTTAGCTACCATGCCTTTACAGCCTATTCAGGTGGAGCAACCATTCATGCAGTGGGGCCTAGATTTCATAGGGATGATCAACCCTCCCTCTAGTGTTGGACACAAATGGGTCCTGACTGCTATGAACTATTTCACAAGGTGGGTGGAGGTTGTTTCTCTGAAAGAGGCAAATGAAAGTGTAGTCCTGGAGTTTATGAGGGCCTGGTAACAATATTCGGGGTCCCGGCCACCATAATCTCAAACAATGCCTTGGCTTTTCTGGGGACCAAAACAAGTGAATGGGCACTAAGGTATGGCATATACCTCAGCACTTCATCTAATTATTATCCACAGCATAATGGGCTGGCTGAGTCCACCAACAAAAATTTGATCAGAATCAGAAAGAGGACCATGGAAGAAAATCAGAGGACTTGGCATGCCAAGCTGAAGATAGCTCTGTGGGCCGATCGAATCACTCCAAGGAGAGCAATTGGAAATTCTCCATATACACTCATATATGGAAGGGAAGCTAGGCTTCCCATCTCACTTGAATTACCAGCATTGGACCTCGCTCACCAGCTGTAATTAGAAGAAGGAAGTAGCATGGAGGTCAGGCTTTGCGAGCTGATGGAGCTCCAAGAGACAAGGGACCGGGCTATGGCTTCTATGACCAGTCGCCAATAGCAAGTGAAGAGACACTTCGACAAGAAATCTTCATCAAAATATTTCTCTGAGGGAGACATTGTCTTGAAATGGGATGAAGACCGAGCTAAACCTGGAAAGCATGCAAAATTTGATGCCCTATGGAGTGGTCCATACATAATCACTCAGTGCAAGCAGCATAATGCTTTCTAACTCTCCAAGTTGGACAGTGAAGAACTGTGTATCCTAGTTAATGGGATACATCTGAAGCACTGCCACTGAGTCTCCTTTCACCTATATATACTTTCCTTGTTTTCTTTCCCTATTTTCCCTAAGTGATGTTGCACAAGTAGTAGCTTTCTTAGTCTTGTGTGTGTTTTCATTTCTTTGGAGGTAGATCTACGTGACTGGTTCTAAGATTTATCAGAGCTATTACTAGTTTTCCAAGTTACCATCTGACTCCATGCCCAATGGAATGCAAGGCAACTAGTCTCTAAGCATAGCAAGCATGCTTCCCCTGGGAGTTGCCAATTTGTTGACCAATTTTACCCACAAGCAAAAATTTTGGTCCCCCTTTTCCCTTGCTATTCAATGATAGTCATTTTTGGGTTGTGCAAGTTCAATGATTTTGGTTCATGGCCTGGTTCAAGTGGTTCAGCAACCTTTGGTTCAAAAGGTCCATCTTTAGGTTCAACATCTCGATTCATCAATGGTTGAACCATTGAACTATTGAACCTTTTAGGTTCATCGTGCTTGGTTCAAAGCAAAAGTGCATTGGCCTTGGTTCACTAGTTCATCGGCGTGCAATGGTTAAACCATTGAACTGTTGAACCATTTTGGTTCAACGGCTTAGTTTAAGGGTATGCCCTTGGCTGAAGGGGAGTCTTCAAGCACAAATGCCCTAGCAGAGGGCAGGCACCTCAAGCAAAAGACCGGGTAAGTCCCAACATTGTTTAAGTTAAAATTCATTTAAGCCTCGAATTCTTTTAGACTTTTGCCTGAAGGAATTCCTTCAAATAAAAGTCCAAAGGAATTCAGGCATAGTCCAAAGTCAAAGCAAAGGCCAAGGGCTAGGGAGAATTTCTGTAGACATTTTGTCTGCGAGAAAATGTCCGCAGACAAAAGTCTATGAAAAATATCCAAAGGCAAACAAGACCTGAGAAAATTATCCGCAGGAGCCCGGGGGCAATCCAGAGTACAAAGGGACCCGTCGAAGGACCTCGAAGGGTAGGTTCCCTTACAAGGGACTTTCGGCCCAAATCCAAAGGGGCACTAAGCAAGTCGGAGGGGTGTCAAGACTAAGCAAAGCTGCAAAGAAACCATGAAGACCCGATGACGTTGTGATAGGGACGGTGACGTCCCAGAGGACATCAAAGTTAACAGAGCAAGTTAGCCATTGGTTTTAAACCAATGACGGCCGCATGAACATCAACTTTCATGAAATGAAATGGCCATTTGTTTGCAACTGAAAGAGCCCTAACCAAGGGCCCAGAATGTAGCGACCTACCAAAATGTTCACCCCCAAGGGCCGAAGGAGCCAGAAGAGACAAAATGGAGAAAAGACAAAGTGACAAGCATGGAGTGAGCAAACAGCTAGTCCAAGTGGTGACAATTTGAGAAGTGACTCCGACAGGTGAAACAGTTCCTGCGAATTGATCATTTGGGATGCAAAAAACTAGCAAGGCAATCGGGTTTCTCCATTTTACATTTAATGAGTAGACAAACCGTGTATTGACCTTGAAAAGGCAGACTTCAAACAAACAAAGTGCATAGCTCATTAATGTTTTGAGCGACTTGTTCTTCCCAATGAAGGGACGTGATGGGCTACTTGTAAATAAAGAGCGCCAATGGGCCTCTTTTCTTCTCATATATATTTAGGACTTGTCATTTTTTAGGAGGATCTTTCACATTTGTAAGGCGTAGCCCTTCTAAAATCTCAACTTGAATCAATAAACACAATTTTTTACCTCTTCTTGGATAGATATTCTGGGTATGTCCTGAGTGTTAATTTGTGTTTAGTCATTGTCTTTTGATGCTCTCACAGGTTCAACACCAACACACTAGTTATCTACAAGGTGCCATTTCTGTAGCTGACAAGAGAAGAGCTCTATTTGGAAGTGTAGAACAAAGGAATTTACTTACAGTGTGCATTTCACAGGATCTTGGTGAAATCTTTATTTTATGTGTTTTCATGAAAGCCTCCCTACCAGTTTCTTGCAACCTAGTCCTTCTACCAAGTAAGAAGCATATGTATGCATTTGTCTAGTTTAAGTGTGGATGTGAGAAGATCATTTCATTTTGGTGTATCACCTCCTTAGAGTAGTTTGTATTCCTACAATCTTTCTCCCTTTTCATCCCCCCAGTTTATATATCTGTATATGTGTTTGTATTTGTACTTGCTGGAACAAACATGATGTATCAAAGGGAGCTAGCCCTTATCTAGAGACTCTCCCCTCCAGCTTCATCAGTCCCACAGGCGAGAGGGGAGTTTCCATAGTTGCGAGGAAAAGGCAGGAGCTTGGCCTCCTACCAAGGGTGCAATTTCCTACGTCAACAGGACACAGTGCACAAAAAACATACAAGTAATCTTTTCATCTGCCCATGCCCGAGTGAAACTCCATCCATTTCCATTTCTTTCATTTTAATTGAGTTAAATTCAACTTGATGGTAGCTGCTTCCTCATCCTCTTTCAATATAATTTATTATAATTTTATTCATATAGTGCTGAGGTTTTAGACTATTTTTTTTACAATTTTTTATGTTTATTTTATTTTTGATATTATATGATAGTTGTTTATTTTTCTATAGTAATTAGAGAGAGTATAAGATTCTTATCTAAACATGGTGCTAGTTTATTTATATGCAAATGTTCAATAAGAGCTCTATGCTTCCTGTATTTGAATTACCATTTTTGCCTGCTCTAAAGGGAAGTACCTTTTTTTGCTTACATAGGCTCTCTCTTAGTTTCTAGTCAACCATGAATTACCCTTTTGAATCTAGAGATTTTTGCCTTGGTCTTTGAATTTTTTCAGGTAAATTATATAATACTTGGGCTCAATTTTTATATAAGTTTATATGGTCATGTGGAATCGAATAGGCAATTGCTTATTGGTTAATGTACATCTTGGAGAGCAAAGTTTTTGCAAGTTTTCTTGCTGATAAATAGAAGCTTGATGGGTTTGTACACATTGTTTGTTAAAAAAAAAATTAAAGTTATTATAACATGAAGAAAATTGGTCAGATGTTACTTGAAAAAAATGAATAAATTTACCTTTATATTGACCAACTTTAAAACAAAATATTAGAATTGTGAGTTATTTAGCATGTATTCAAATGTATGAGAATACATTAAGACAAATAAAATATATTAGAAAGGAGTTTCTTGGAATTACTTTTGTTCATTGTTTTATATGTGAGTTAAGAATAGCTAGTATTGTTTTATATTTTAAGGCATCTATCAATTCTAGTGAATTCTTATGTAATTTTTTTGTTCACATATTTCATTGCCTTGACTCCATTTTGGTGTTTTATTTCTGCTTTACAAACATATCATCTCGAATGGCTACCTACAGAGGTTGATGCATAGCAGCCATCTACTTACATTTCATCTAAATGTATGTCATTCTAAATTTTTAGAGAATAACTCCTACCATTTTCATCCAATAATCTTGCATTTCAACAATGAGACAAGAGGTACACCCTATTCAATATGGCAAGTATGATATTTTTATTTACTATTTTTCTTGGGACTAGTGAATGAATTTGCTTTCTCCAAATTACACACATTTTTGGAATGTTATGGCTTCTACATTTAATTTATATTTTTAATAATCTATAATAATAATTTTATAATTGTTTATATACTATTCAAATGATTAATTCAAATTTATATTACTTATTGATTATGTTGTGTAAAATATGATTAGATTGTTAAACAACTTATTCATAACTCATTGTTAATATTTGGTATCTTTATAAAAATTATCAAAACACTTGTTTCACTTCATCATTTTTTTTGAAAACATAAAAAATGTGAGAAATAACGTTTGATAGCACATTTCATGATAAGTAAATCCTTTTCTCTTATTTCAAGCTCTCTTACTCGGTAAAATTTGATGCTATAATGGACAAACTTTTCACACAAATATTTATTTAATATTGGTATGTTCTTAATTTGTATTATTTTTTCAAAACTTCGTTAAGAGAATTTTTTTTCAAAATGACATATATGAGTTTTATAATGTGACATTTATTTTTTATTATTTTTTTTATATTTATCTTGTAATTTAAAATGTAATAATAGTTTTCAATACTTAAACATTATTAAAACTTTTTACATGTTATATGTGGATTGTATTGTGTAGACATCTTTTTTAAAAAATTGTTAGTATTTAGCTTCCTTTTTCTTTCAAACTTTTTTCAATACACTTCTTTCATTCTACAATATTTACACCACATTTTCATCTTACAATTATTAATATTTAAAATAAAATGTCAAACATATCAAAGAAACAATTTAAATGGTTAATTATATTCTAAAAAAGGAATTGAACTACAAATAAATATTACAAAATAAATGTTAAGAAAATTTAAAAATTATAATCTAAAAAATAATAATATTTATTTATTTTAATTTTAAAAATATAATACAAAAACAAAATTTAAAATACTATTTATAAATATGATTGTTTTTCTCATTTAATTAAGTCGGAGGCTTATACAATGGGTGAAGCCCCAAGATTTATCGCACATCATGACAAAATGGCATATTCTAATGTTAACATGTTGGTTTTGAATGGTGCTAGTTTAGGGAGGTGGTGGTGTAAAGTAGTTTGGTAGCACATGAAGCCATTAATTGTTAATCATAAAAAATAAATGTGAGATGGCTTGCACTCCCAGAATGAAACATGACCACAGTACATATATAGAATATATTTATGTCATGTCCAGAAATGGAGATAAATGCATATTTATAGTCTATCAAAAGCACTGAGGGGATTTGCAAGTCTATTGAAATCCTTGAGTAAAATGGAATGCAGTTCCGCTTGAGTTGAAATAGATAACATAAAAAGAATGGTGGCGGTGTTGCTCTTGGGGTGAGTTAAAGAAAAGAAAATAATAGAACTTGATATGGCAAAAACATTAATGCTATTAGAAGAAACGTTGTTTTGGGAGGTTAAAATAATCATATGGTGTATGTATCATCATATGGATATGGAAGGTCGCGTAAGGTGTGTTATTTTCTTAGGTAGTTGTCTTCATGTTTGTTGGTTGAATATTTTGTTGATCAACATATTGATAGACAAAATAGGTCTGATCAGCCAAAGTAGGAAGATTAGTCATCCAAATGTGTAGTTTTACCACATCAGAAGGGGACTGATCTCTCCTCTCATCAAGGGGAGGTTCCCTATAGGTATGCTATATATGTATATATTAAAAAAAATACTCAAGGGTAGGACAAACCATCCATCTCTCTTTTTTTAGAGATGATGCGTGCAAATCAAAGGAAAAACTCAAGGGAAATGACAGACAGCACTCCTCTTCTTTCAGAAGTACTATTTAGAAAACCACAAGAATACTATTGGTAGTAACAACAAAATGTAACAAAAGATGTAATAACCAACAAATCGAGATGCAGCACAAAGTCTCCACCTTAATTGCTCAAGAGTAAGATACGAAGGACAATGAGGGCACAAAGTCGCCCCAAGGTCCTTTACACAGAAATGAAAAGAAAACACACTAAAGGCAATTATGGGGGCACAAAGTCTCTCCACAGTTGAATCTTCAGGACATCTTCTTGACTACTGTTACTAATTCTGCTTGTTGAATTAAAGGAACAGAAGATATATTAAGGAAAAAGACATAAGAATAGTTTCCTCAACAACAAAGATATTACAGCACAAAGTCTGAAAAACCACTTGCTTTCTTATTCCAATAATAAAATATGATAAACAAACTGAGCTCAAAGTCTCAGAAATGCCTTTCAATTTGGGCAGAGTTTCGTTCTAATTGTCAAAAAGAGATCCATTTACAATAGAAGAGAGTCCCTTGTATAGCCTCTTCAAGAAGGACTTGGAAATAGTAACACATCATGATGCATTGAAATCTGTTAAGAAGACAGACTGGAACTTAGGGGCATTTACCCATTTGATTTTATCAATGTAAAGAAGCAAGTCACGCTATTAAAAGTTTGCAACTTTCAATGTCCACCTGGCGATCTGATCCTACCTTCATCGTTCCTCCTTTTTTGGTTAATTGAATCGGGTCTTGGATTCAATTTGTTGTTTTGTTCCTTCCTTGCTTTCTACTAGTCTTGGCCTTAAAGCCTATGAATGCATTCAGGTCTGTAGATTCAAAGGATCAACAGCTATTTTATGAGCTTTAAAATTGACGTTCGTGTGCCCGTCACTATGTTTTCAACAGCTAGTTCGCTGTGTTGAATTTGATGTCTTCAAGCACGTCATCCCTTCCTCCTTCTTTGGCTTTTCTATTTGGCACTTTCCTGGAAAGAATCTGCCCTTTCGGGCCTTAAGAAATGATCTACTTTGGGTCGGTAAGAGCCCCCCGCAAAGGTATCTGCCCTTCGGGTAGTCTTTGGATGGCCTTCGGGTTTCGGCATTCTCTCGCGGATAGCTAAGTTCTTCCTTCAGATTTCTTGTTTCATGTCTTCCAGAAGGGAAGATGACCTTTCAACTTCAGGGATGTGTCTTACAATTTGGCAGTTGAGAGTCCCCCACAAGGGTACATGCCCTTTAGGGTCTTTCGACGGCCTTCGCCTTAGAAGTCTCTCGCGGCCTTTTCCTTAGCGGACTATTTTCCTGCGGACAAAAAGTCTACAAAAATTGTTCCATTTGAAATATCCATGAATTCCTTCAGGATTTCCTCCTGTGACTTCTCTGAATTCTTTCAGAATTTTTTTCCAAAGGAATTCATTCAAACAAAAGTCTGAAAGAGTTATGACTGTCTGCCTTAAACAAAATTTCCAAAGGAATTTACCTTTGTATCCTTCTTCGAAAATGACCCTTTCGAAGGGTGTTTCTTTCGACCAAGTGCCCTCCACAAGGGCACTTGTCCTTCGGGAGGCTCTTTGAATTTTTACATTGAATCGCTCCTTTGAACCAACCTGTTGAACCAATCCATTAAACCAAGGCAATAAACCACTCCATTGAACCAAGTCATTGAACCACTCCGTTGAACCGCTTCGTTGAACCACTTTGTTGAACCAAGGCAATGAACCGCTTGGTTGAACCAAACATTGAACCAAGCCGATGAACCAAGCTTTGAACCAAAATGGTTCAAGCTGATGGTTCAATTGAATGAACCAAGCCTTTGAAACAAGCGGATGAACTAAGTCATTGAACCATTTGTTTGAACCAACCATTAAACCAAATTTTGGCTCAACAGTTCAAACGAAGCCTTTGAACCATGTGTTTGAACCAAAGGATGAACCAAAACATTGAAACAAAGTAGACGAACCACCCGAGTGAAACAAAGCGTTGAACCTTTTGAACTTTGAACTCGTTGAACCTTTGAACCAAAGTGGTTCAATGGTTCAACGGTTCAAGCCTTCTTTGCTTAGATGCTTATTGATGCAGATTTTTTATTGAACCAAGGCATTAAAACAATCCCAAAAATGACCAAGTATTAGAAACTGATTCTTTTGGTTGAACCCACTTGCAGAAGTCTTTGAACCTATAGAAATGAACCTGCCTGCAGAGTCCATAGAAATCAAGTCTGTAGAAATCAAACTGTAAAGCCCATTGAACTTGACCTATAGAGTCCATAGATTTTCTCTTCCTACTAAGTCCATAGATTTTCTCTTCCTACTGAGTCCATAGATTCAAGCCTGCAGAGTCTATAGATTTAAGCTTGAAGATTCCATAGATATCTGAGAAGCTTGAAAAATGAAAAATTTGAATGCCCAGGACAAATTTTGAAAATGAAAGAGACAATTTTGGTCTATAGGACCAAAATAGTTCAAATGTTGTCCCAAAAATGAGTGATATTTCTAGGGAACAACAACTAGCTCCAGTTGGGGAACTTCTGTCAATTGTAAAAAGAATTGAAAGGAGTAGAATCTAGAATCTCCAGTGTCTTCATATGTGTACCATTGGGTTATAGAGTCATGCTACCCAGAAATGAAAGGCATCAAAAATGGAAACAAACAAAACAAAATAGAATTAAAAACTATACAAATATACATATATATATAGATGCAATGATCTGATACTTCAAGAATTGAAGTATTTTAGATGCTGCTTCTTGGGAGACATTGAAAATAGTGCTCTATTCTGATAAACCAGCAAGAAGACATTTTGCCCCCAAAAATGGTGACGGGCGAATGGAGTTCTCCACCAAAAAAACAATTTTATGTGTCTTCCTCTTGGCCTTTTCTTCTTCTTATTCCAAGGTAGGATGTGGTCTTCAAACTGAAAACCATAACTCCTTGCTCTCCCTGCGAAGGGTTCCTTTGCTTGATTTTGATTTGCAGCAACATGGTCCATTACCATAATTGGTTGTTCTTCTGGTTCAATCCAGCATATGATTGGATTATCCATATCAAATTCCTGATAAATTATCAGTTCAACATCTCCTTTGATGTGGAGGAGTTTGATCTCTTCATTTTGAGTAATCTTCAATCCGAGCAACAGAGATTCACATCTAGCTGTGTTGTTGGTGTTGCTGACTTGCAAATTGCATGAAAGAAGAATATCTCCTTGAGGAGATATCAACACAGTCCCAACTCCATCATCGGTGGAAGAATTGCTACTATTAGATTTCATGATTGAAGCATCATCAGAAGTTGATCTCCTATCAGATTTCTCTTCATTAGAGATGGAAGATCCTTCTTTACTTGTACTGTGCCCTACCAATTCTCCTAAAGTCTTATTTGGATCAATTCCTAGATTGTCAGCTATAGGACTTTCATGTGTAGAAACATGAACATCCTCTGTGGTAAAGAAATAATTACCCCTGCCTGAAGACACAAACAAAATTTGTGCTGCAGGGGCTGATGTTTGGATGACCATGTATTTTGCCTCCTTTTCAGGAAAAAATCTCTTCATTATGCCTTGGATAGGGATCCTTGCTTCAGATAGGTCCATGCTTATTTCTCCTCCCACATCCTTGCAGAAATTTCATCCAAGCAAAATGTCATAGGATGCTAGGATGTCAGCCACAAATACAGTCATCTTGATTCTCTTGTCTGGAAAGGCTGCAAATATAAATTGGGCATCTTTAATTTGCCTCAACAATGGTACTTGCTTGTTCTCCATGGAGAAACATCTCCCAAATGTCTTGGTCAATGTGAGACCAAGAGACTCAGCTACTTTAGCAAGCATGACATTATCAGATGCGCTTGAGTTTATAATACAGTTACTCAGCTTGTGGCCATTAATTAACAGGGAAACATAGAAAGGTTCTATTTTTTTAGGAGCAGCTGGGGGAGTAATGACTAGATTATTTGGAAAGGTGTGTTCTTTGAAGAATCAAGAGTTACCTTTTTAGCCTTTTGTCCTGCAGGGACGGTTTGGTTCTTGACATATTGGACTAGCTTATTTAATTGATCATGATTGGACTGCAAATATTCAAACTCAGACATTTGTATTTTTGTCTTCTTGACATGATCAATTATGTCAAATGGCTGAATTGGACTAGGAACAGAAGAAAGCATTTCAATTTTTTGGGTTTTAGGAGGGACGGGAGGAGGGATGGTTTACAAAATTGAAGTAGAAGGTGAAGGTGAAATTGATGTACTTAAATTTTTGGTGATCACTGGATCCTTTGACTGAAAAGGAAGAGGGGTTCCACGCTTAGCAATTGTAATTACTGGTTGAGGTTGTTCCTCTATCTTTTCTGTATCAGCTTGCTAAACTTATTGATTCTTGGACCTAGTAAACACTGCATATGATCCATCAAAATATTCTCCTTTGCTTCTGGGTTCATCCTGGTAGTTCAGGAAACTGATGTGGGAGTCGCCAGTTGATTCTTCTTGATTGTCTTCAAGGAGATCAGTGTCATTTTCTTGATTCAATTCAGGCTGGAAAGAGAATTCTGATTCTACTTCAAGATATCCCATTACTGAATTAGTTGGAAGAGCTTCCAGGGCAAGTTTCCCTTGTAGGGGAGGAAGGCAATTTTGTTGCCCTTGATTCCTGATAGCATTGCCCTGATATGACTAATTTGGGAATGTCCTTCTGTATGAAGGAGCAGAAGACATTCCTTGAGCCATTTGCTTTTTGAGAGAAACTCATTTGCCAATTTTTGCACCATTGGATCTGTGGTGCTTGTAGATGAATATTCAAAAGATGACGAAGCTCTATTTCTATTTGGATCTCTTCTTATCTTCCCTGCTAAGATGAGATCATCTTCTACCTCAGTGGCCAAATGTTGAGCTGCAACAAGATCTATTTGACCAACACATCTTAAGAGAAAACTTACTTCATATAACTGAGAATTAAAGAAGAAACATTTTAGATTCTCAGCTGTAGGTCGAGCTATTATAGGGATTCTATTTCTTAGTTTGTCAAATTTGGCTATGAAGTCTCTCATAGGCTCATAAGGCTCTTTCTTCATCTGTGTAAGTTGAGCCAGAAGTGCATGTGCATCTTCTACAGGTTTGAATCTAGCTTCAAACTTATCTTTGAGAGTATTCCAATCAGTTACTAACCAAGCCTGTAGATGATAAAACCATTCTACAGCAGCACCTTCTAGTGTCTCCACAAAAAGCCTAACTACTACATCTTCAAATTCTACTCTGATTACTCCACATGCTATGTTGAAGGCTGCAATGTGTTCATCAGGATGAACTTTCCCATCGCCATAGAATTTGGGGAAATTCTTCCTTGAACTGCATGGAAGCTCATGTAGAGGTGGAGTAAGCTTGAGAGGACCAAAAGCATTACCCCAAGGGCCTTGAACTGCCATTGTAGGATTATGAAAAGGAGGGATAACAAATCTCAGAGGGGTAATTATTGGCAAAGCTTTATCAACAGCAGAAATAGATACTTCATCTGGCAATGGAGATATGACTTTAGTAGGAGGAAAACTCTTGGTTCATTGGAGATGAGATGGTGAAGGAAACACATCAAAATCACTTTGTTGTACCAACTCGAATATAGGGTGAACAATACATTTGGCCCTTTGGCTTCGTGTATACCTTGAATCTGCCAAATTGTGAAACAAAAATGGAAAAGAATTGACCTTACTTCAGTTAAAGATTGAGGCTTTAAACTGTGATTTCTTTTTCAATTACTGTGGAGTTAAATAGATAGATTATAAATGGATAATGGATATGTTATATCCCCAGCAGAGTCGCCAAAAATTGTTGGTTGAATATTTTATCGGTCAGCGTACTGATAAACAAAATAGGTCTGATCAGCCAAAGTAGGAAGATTAGTCATCCAAATGTGTAGTTTTACCACATCAGAAGGGGACTGATCTCTCCTCTCATCAAGGGGAGGTTCCGTATAGGTATTCTATATATGTATATATTAACAGAAAATAATACTCAAGGGTAGGACAAACCATCCATCTCTCTTTTTTCAGAGATGATGCATGCAAATCAAAGGAAAAACTCAAGGGAAATGATAGACAACACTCCTCTTCTTTTAGAAGTACTATTCAACAAACCACAAGAATACTCCTGGTAGTAACAGTAAAATGTAACAAAGGATGTAATAACCAGCAAATCGAGATGCAGCACAAAGTCTCCACATGAATTGCTCAAGAGTAATATATGAAGGACAATGAGGGCACAAAGTCACCCCAAGGTCCTTTACACAGAAATGAAAAGAAAACACACTAAAGGCAATTATGGGGGCACAAAGTCTCTCTACAATTGACTCTCCAGGACACCTTCTTGACTGTTGTCACTAATTCTTCTTGTTGAATTAAAGGAACAGAAGATATATTAAGGAAAAAGACATAAGAACAGTTTCCTCAACAACAAAGATATTACAGCACAAAGTCTAAAAAAACACTTGCTTTCTTATTCCAATAACAAAATATGATAAACAAACCGAGCTCAAAGTCTTAGAAATGCCTTTCAGTTTGGGCAAAGTTCGTTCTGATTGTCAAAAAGAGATCCATTTACAATAGAAGAGAGTCCCTTATATAGCCTCTTCAAGAAGGACTTGGAAATAGTAACACATCATGTTGCATTGAAATCTGTTAAGAAGACAGGGTAGAACTTAGGGGCATTTACCCATATGATTTTGTCAATGCAGAGAAGCAAGTCACGCTATTGAAAGTTTGCAACTTTCAATGTCCACCTGGCGATCTGATTCTACCTTCATCATTCCTCCTTTTCTGGTTAATTGAATCAGGTCCTAGATTCAATTTGTTGTTTTGTTCCTTCCTTGCTTTCTACTGGTCTTGGCCTTAAATCCTGTGAATGCATTCGGGTCTATAGATTCAAAGGATCAATGGCTAGTTTATGAGCTTTAAAATTGACATTCGTGTGCCCATCACTATGTTTTCAATGGCTAGTTTGATGTGTTAAATTTGACGTCTTCGAGCACGTCACCCCTTGGTCCTTGTTCAGCTTTTTTGTTTGGCACTTTCCTAGAAATAATCTACCCTTTCAGGCCTTAAGAAATGATCCACTTTGGGTCGAGAAGAACCCCCCACAAAGGTATCTACCCTTTGGGTGGTCTTTGGATGGCCTTCGAGTTTCGGCATTCTTTCACGGATAGCTAAGTTTTTCCTTCAGATTTCTTGTTTCACGTCTTCCTGAAGGGAAGATGACCTTTCAGCTTCAGGGATGTGTCTTACAATTTGGCAGCTGAGAGTCCCCCGCAAGGGTACCTGCCCTTTAGGGTCCTTTGGCAGCCTTCACCTTAGAAGTCTCTCACAGCCTTTTCCTTAGCGAACTATTTTCCCGCGGACAAAAAGTCCGCAAAAATTTCTCGTGGACAAAAATTCCATAGAAATTGTTCTGTTTGAAATATCTATGAATTCCTTCAGGATTTCCTCCCACAACTTCTCTGAATTCTTTTAGACTTTTTATCTGAAGGAATTCCTTTAGACAAAAGTCTGAAAGAATTATGACTGTCTACCTTAAACAAAATTTTTGAAGGAATTTACCTTTGCGGCCTTCTTCAAAAATGACCCTTTCGAAGGGTGTTTTTGTCGACCAAGTGCCCTCCGCAAAGGCACTTGTCCTTCGGGAGGCTCTTTGAACTTTTACATTGAATCGCTCCTTTGAACCAAGCTATTGAACCACTCTGTTGAACCAAGGTGATGAACTGCTCCATTGAACCAAGTCGTTGAACCACTCTGTTGAACCACTTCATTGAACCAAGGCAATGAACCGCTTGGTTGAACCAAATGTTGAACCAAGCCGATGAACCAAGCTTTGAACCAAAATAGTTCAAGCCAATGGTTCAATTGAATGAACCAAGCGGATGAACTAAGTCGTTGAACCATTTGTTTGAACCAAATTTTGGTTCAACGGTTCAAACAAAGCCTTTGAACCATGTGTTTGAACCAAGGGATGAACCAAAACATTGAAATAAAGTGGATGAACCACCTGAGTGAAACAAACCGTTGAACCTTTTGAACTTTGAACTCATTGAACCTTTGAACCAAAGTGGTTCAATGGTTCAACGATTCAAGCCTTCTTTGCTTAGATGCTTGCCGATGGAGATTTTTGATTGAACTAAGGCACTAAAACAATCCCGAAAATGACCAAGTATTAGAAACTGATTCTTTTGGTTGAACTCGCCTGTAGAAGTCTTTGAACCTGTAGAAATGAACCTGCCTACAGAGTCCGTAGAAATCAAGTCTATAGAAATCAACTTGTAAAGCCCATTGAACTTGACCTGCAGAGTCCGTAGATTTTATCTTCTTACTGAGTCCATAGATTTTCTCTTCCTACTGAGTCCATAGATTCAAGCCTGCAGAATCTATAGATTTAAGCTTGTAGAGTCCATAGATTTCTGAGAAGCTTGAAAAATGAAAAATTTGAATGCCCAGGATAAATTTTGAAAAGGGAAGAGACAATTTTGGTCTGTAGGACCAAAATAGTTCAAATGTTGTCCCAAAAATGAGTGATATTTTTGGGGGACAACAATGTTCATCGAATATAAATATTTTTGTTTTGCAGTAGGTCACATGTTTGAAACACAAGAGAAACATTTTAAGCATCAAACCTATGAGTCAATTACTACCTTCTCTAACAATTGAATAACCTAATCTGAGTGGCATGTTTTACACAAAACCTTAATTATAAATTTGAATATGTATCATCTTGGATGGTGACCATATTCTTGCATCTCAAGCAACACATTGGAAGCCATTTCTACATTTTTTGTAACACAAAAGGCATGTATTAATGCAGAATAAGTGTTTTTGTTCAGAAGTATAATCTTCCTCATTTTTTTTGGGACCCAAAAAATGTTTTCAACTTTACCAGCATTACAGAGAACATAAATGAATGTGACACATGTGAGATCACTTTGCAAATTCTATCTTTTGATGCATGCATCAATGATCTCTTGCATTTCATCCAATTTCCTAGTTTTCTCAAATGATTTGACAAGGTCGATAAACACATGTTTAGAAGGGGTAAAGCTAGTGGCTATCTCATCATCTAAGACTCTGTGAGCCTCATCCAATTTTCTTGTCCTGTAAAGGGCACTAATAAGTGCATTATTAGTCACATTACATGCGAAAAAGCCCATTTTTGATATTCCATTGCTGAATATACCTTGTCCTCAAGGTAGATTTATTCTAGACTATGACTTCAAAACATTGGACTTTTCACAAGACTAATCACCCACCAAAACAATGGTGGGGAAGGAAATTCCTTCTTGGACAACTCCCAAACCATAGATTTTATCCACTCTATCTAATAGAGACCTGGTCTCTTTATTGTAGTACTCTTTCAATATGTAATGCTCTTCATTTTCCATGTTCTTGAATGTCCTAGTCGTGTATATGAACTTCCCAACTGTGTATAGTTGATGAAATGTCATCCTTGTTAGCACAGTACAATAGAAATATTATGAGTCATGACCATTCTTAAATAAATGTGATGTGATTATTATAATGCAGAGAAAATATCATGAGCATCAAGAATCATGACTGGTGAGACGCAATAAAAGAGTATTTATTTTATGTTACACGTAATGTGCTTCAGGTTTACCATCTTAATAGGCTGGCATTTGGGTATAAATTGTATTCTTGGAGATCGTGTGCAATGGTAGTCCTACCAATTCATGAGTATTTATTTATATTTGTCGTACATACTTCTATTTATTAAAATATTTATAATAAATTATAGCTGGTGCCTTTATTTATTAACAATGGGGAATAAGATACATATACTAAAATATTCATTAGTTAGAGGCTTATATGGTGGGGGAATCCTTGTAGATTCATCTCACAAGAGACAAAATAGACAAATATGCATTTACAATCATTTTATAGTTGACATTTATCATTAAATATTGATGAACATGCTTGAGAGGCAATGTGAAAATAGGTAACCTAGACAGAGGTGGCCTCCTACAATATGAGAAACTAAATGAGCAGTGTTTTCATTGTGGAGGCAAAGTAGGAGAAGCCTTGATGACTATACGCATTGAATAACACATCAAAGGACTCCTTAATGAGAGTGGTGTAGGCATCGTTTCCCACTCCCATGGCCATGGCCTGCAGTAGAGTGAGGTGAAGGCCATTGACCTCTAATGCCTCAGACCTAAACACCTTCACCATGCTTGACACCATGAGCACCATTTGCGGCTACACCTCCTTCTGATTCCCCCAATACCTAAAAAAGTAAAATATAATCAAATCAATTCATTTCAATTGCTATTGTGAATGTAAATGTAAATGTAGTGACAACAACACTTGTTACATTGCACTGCACATGACAATGGCTATGTGCTTTTGCTTCTGCTTCCCATTAGTGGTGAGGGTGTTTTTCTTGTGTCTTGTGTATGCAAAGCCAAGATTTGCATAAGTTGAGTATTAATGTACTTAATTTCATGAATATGACATCTACATAGGGCATGCTCTCAAACATGTCTCCGCTATTAAGAACCACCCCTTCATTATGTCACATACAACCATAATAAAAATAAAATTGAAATTAAGAAAATAAATGAAAAGTCTTGACACTTTAAAGCCAATATCGTAAGCATTTAATCGGTCGAGCATTAGAGTTATCTATCTCAATGGCTAGACCATGAACAGGGGGGAGGAAAGCTCATAATTGATAGACCTGACCTCATTAGGTTATAACCCTTCACAATCTCTACAAGGAACTCAAATGCCAAATCGAGATAGATGATGGAATTATCCTTTGGAAAAGAATACGACATGTTATCTATTGATAATGGCACCTGTAATGGAGAAAGTATGCTACATGCCATTACAAAATACATGTGGTGCCTGTCAATATAAATTTTATAATGCTGCTACATGTCTACGACCACTGTAATTTTACAAAAAGAAACTACGTAAAAAGAAATACATTGTTTTTCATTCTCATTATATCAGCACTCAATTACTTCATGGAGATGGGGTCGATTAATGATAAACAGAACAACACACTAAACATTTTTTTTTAAGATCTTAAAAGATTAAATACTCTTGATAGAGAGTGCCTCATACCTAGTGGATAATAACTTTACTATTGCAGTAAATCTAATATGAACCACTATTTTTCTAACCTCCCACTTTTTTACACCACGGGAGCAACTACTAGTTACTTGCAACCTTTAATGAGGAGGACAACTTTCCACTATTATTAATAGCAAAGTTTTAATCAACGGTAAGACCCTAAGGTGCTTCGTTGTCAAACTCTCCTCCACTTATTTATTATCAAGACAAAATTGCAATTAGGGTTGTACCTATATATATATATATAGGCTGCCACTTTACAAATTAACTTATTATTTGAACTTCACCTGTTTAAATTTTCTTTTTAAGATGTCTTCTAAAAAGGCGAAGATTTCACCGGCAGAAGCCGAAAAATATGATGATGGTGGAGAACAAGAGCAATCGGCCACAAAAACACAGTTTAGGCATGCACGTCATCAAAGGCAGCAATTGGAAGTTTAAGCGCAATATTTTTAATTTATTACTCCTCTCTCCATTATGATGATGTGTTTTTTGTTTTTTCGACCCAAGCAATAGGATCTGAAGCCATATCTAGATTTTGTTTGAAGGATATATACGTTGTGCCCTAATCCCCCTCGAAAGGAAAGACTGCAGATCAGCCATGATCTGGGATTGGAGCCGGAGCAAGTTACATTTTGGTTAAACAATCGCCGCAGCAAGATCAGTGTGAGTGACCAATAATATATTTTAACTAAATTTAGCAAATTTTCTATGGGACATTGTTTGAGCTCTCCTACTCTTTGCAGGCCAAAGAACGAACAGAATCTAAGGAGGCACTTGAGAAATTAAATCTGGAAAATGACAACCTCAAAGAAGAGGTATAATAATATGGTCTTGAATAGATTGTTTAAAACTCGGACAACATTAGATCCGATTTTCTCAGTGATTGTGTTTTGCAGGTAGCTCGTCTGACCATGGTTGTTGAAGAGAAGAATAGGCTATTGGACGGTTTAGATCCACTTACAATGGAAAGTGATGTCCCTTCTTGTAGCCTTGTTATCCCCGAGGGTTTGGATATTGGGCATACCATTGACAAAACCCCTATTGGAGAAGAAAAGGCTGGAAAGAAAAGAAAATCAGGTATATTTCTAGACACAGTGTATATACCTAAGAATCCTAGATCTGTTGTGTTTGCATGTCCGGAAGAGGAAGCAGTAGAGGAATTTAAGAAAAAAGATGAACAGCTGAAAGATATGGAAGGCCAATTTGTCAGTTTGCAGGAATAAAATAACAGAAATAAAAGATGGGCGCAAACTCCAGATTGCTACGGCAATCAAAAAGAATTTTTTTAATCTTATTATTCTCTGCATACCATAAAGCTGCGATCAAGAACTACATATATAGAAATAAAACTGAAAATAAACTAAATTTTAACTGAAGTTTGTGCATGCAATGCTAAGCTATGACTGAGGCAATGAAACATGCATACTGCATGCATGATGTGGCAAACAGCGTGCATGAGGGAGGTGGAACAAGAAGTGGAGAAATTAACTCCATTTTCTAACACTCTCCCTTAATTTCTATCACTAACTACTTCAACATTTACAATGCCTAAATTTTGTCTTAGATAATCAAAACTCTCTTTTGCTAATGCCTTTGTGAATATATCTGCCAATTGGTCTTCAGATCTGCAGAACTCCAAATAGATTTCTCCATTGTTCACTAACTCTCTGATAAAATGAAATCTTGTATCAATGTGCTTGTTTCTCTTGTGAAAAACATGACTTTTTGACAAAGCAATTGCTGATTTGTTGTCACAAAAGATTGGTGTTGACTCCTTCTGTGCTTGTAATAAATCTGTCAATACTCTCTTCATCCAAGTTGCTTGACATGCTGCTGATATGGCTGCTACATATTCTGTTTCAGCTGATGAAAATGTCACTATAGGTTGCTTTTTAGATGCCCATGTGACCACACATGTTCCTAAAAGAAAGGCATGTCTAGAAATACTCTTCCTGTCATCAATGTTACCTGCAAAATCACTATCAGTATAACCAATCAAACCAAAATCATTAGTTGTGGAATATAAAATTTCATATTTTGTTGTTCCTGCCACATATCTCAATATCCTCTTTCCAACTTGCCAATGTGAGTCTTTTGGTGACTCTATGAATTTAGAGATTAAACTGACCCCATACATGATATCTAGTCTTGTAACTGTAAGATACATCAAACTACCAATTAGTCTTTTGAATGTTGTAAAATCAACATTAGACCCTTTGTCTTCTTTGCTAATTTTGGTCTCTGTAGTAACTAGTGTAGGTGTTGATTTACAATTCAACATCTTAAACCTCCTTAACACATCCTTTGCATATTTAGTTTGACAAATAAAAATTCTCTTCTCAGATTGTACAACTTCAATGCCCAAAAAATACTTTATTAATTCCAAATCTGTCATTTCAAATTTTTTCTTCATTGTTGATTTAAATGTGTCTACAGACAAATTTTTAGTGAAAATAAAATCATCAACATACAAACACACAATCAAAATCTGACACTCTTTGTTGATTTTTATGTACAATGTAGGCTCACTATTGCTTCTGCTGAATCCATTGTTTGTCATGTATGAATCAATCCTGCTATACCATGCTCTTGGTGCTTGCTTGAGACCATAGAGGGCCTTCTTCAATTTGTAGACTTTTTCTTCATAACCTGGTGGTTGTTTCACATACACTTCTTCATCTAAGAAACCATTCAAGAAAGCTGATTTGACATCCATTTGATATACATACCAATTATTTTGCGCATCTATTACTAAAACCATTCTAATAGTATCAAGTCTAGCAACTGGAGTAAGTGTTTCATTATAATCAATTCCATGTTCTTGTGCAAAACCTTTTGCTACTAACTTTGCCTTGTGTTTTTCAACATTTCCTTCTGCATCAAATTTGGTCTTATAAACCCATTTGACTCCTATGCAATCCTTATCTTCAAGTAGATTAATTAGATCCCATGTTTGGTTTCTCTCAATGGCATTCATCTTTTCATCCATTGCTTTTATCCAATGTTACTCATTAACTACTTCTTCATAATACATAGGATCATGAGAGAAAAAGGCAAAATTTGAACACAAATCTAACTTCTCTTCTTCTTGTTTATAAATCTCATTCAAGTTTCTCATTTTCTTACTTTTAAGTTTTGATCTTAAAGTGGCAAGAGTTGGATTTGATTCATCACTTACTTGTGAACTAGGAGTAGGATGACATGCATGACCAAATGATTCACCTTGTGCTAAGCTCCTAGGTGTTCTTATTTGAGTGCTTGTTCTTGATTGTGGAGAACATTGATCACCTTGAAAATTATTTTTTATTTTTGAAAATTGGTGCTCCAATTGTAATGGTTTTATCAATGCTTCCATCCCATGCTTCTTCCTTAAATTCCACATCTATGCTAATAATCACTTTCTTTGAAATGGGGTTATACAACTTATAAGCCTTGGATTCTTCACTATAGCCAATAAAAATGCATTTCTCTCCTCTATCATCAAGTTTTCTTCTTAATTTAGATGGTATAAGAGAATATGCAATACAACCAAAATTTTTGAAATGATGTATACTATGGTTCTTACCACTCCAAGCTTCTTGTGGAATTCGATCTCTAACACTCTTTGTTGGGCTTCTATTCAAAATATATACTGCACATGCTACTGCTTCTACCCAATATTCATTTGACAAATGTTTGGCCTTCAACATGCTTCTAGCCATCTCCATGATTGTTTTATTCTTCCTTTTTGCTACACCATTTTGCTGTGGTGTGTACCTTGTAGTCAGTTGCCTTTTAATGCCATGATATCTGCAAAAATATTAAAATTCATTAGACATATATTCACCTCCTCTATCTGATATAAGTACTTTGATGTAAAATCCACTCTGTTTTTCAACCATAGCCTTGAATTCTTTAAATTTTTTAAAGGCTTCAAACTTATTTTTGAGAAAATATATCTAAGTCTTTCTACTAAAATCATCAATGAAGGTTATAAAATAAGAACTACCTCCAAATGATGGAATTTGCATTGGTCCACATAAATCACTATGGACTAGCTTTAATATTACCCTTGCTCTATATGAGGCTCCTCCTAGAAAGCTCTCTCTATGCTATTTTGCTAGAATGCAACTTTCACATGAACTTCCTGGCTGTTCTATTAGTGGTAATTCTTTCACCATATTTTTCTTTTGTAACAAATTCAAACTTTCAAAATGTAAATATCCATACCTTAAATGCCATAGCCATGATTGGTCTAGATGCATGGTTTTGAAGTGGGCTTCCTCTTCTCCTTGGATGCACTGAATTCGAAGAGGGAACATCCGATTCTTGGTCATCTCCACTTTTCCTATCAACTTGTCATTTGAAAATTTGTCTAGTACTGTGTAAACATTATCCATAAAAGATACTCTATAACCTTTCTGTACTAACTATCCAACACTCATAATATTATGTTTTAGTCCAGATACAAAATAAACATCAGGAATAAATCTTCTTTCACCATTTTTTTCCAAAACATTTATTACTCATTTACCCATTACATCCACTTTGTTATCATTTCCTAATTTCACTTCAGATTTTAGGGAATCATCAAGACTAGCAAACAATTCTTTATTCCCTGTCATATGGTTACTGCATCCACTATTTAAAAAACAAATATCTCTAGCATTTTTTTGAGCAACATGACAAGTGAGAAATAAGCTTCCAAAATTAGAACTATATTCATTTGTGTGATTAGCATTTTGCTTGTCCACATCTCCTTGTTTCTTTCTGCATTCACTTGCATAATGTCCATATTTTTTTGCAGTATTAACATTGAATGTTAAACTTATCAAATCTTTGTGATTTTTGCTGGAAGTGATTGTTGCCACGTCCTCTATTGTTGTAGTTTTGATTATTATTTTCACCTTGATCTGGATTGTTCCTTCTATTTTTACCTCTACCTCTTCCTCTGCCAAATGATACATGAGACTTGAAAGCATTCTCAAAAGAAGTATTGTTATTCCTATTCATTCTAGATTCATGTGTTAACAAAGATCCCATCAATTCATCTACTGATAACTGTTCCAAATCCTTGGTTTCCTCAATAGCTACAACTATTGCATCAAATTTGCTGGGTAAACTCCTGATTATTTTTTCTATGATCTTCTGATCTGTTATTGTTTCTCTATTAGATCTAATTTGATTCACAATATTCAATACTTGACCCATAAACTGGTCTATAGACTCTGAATCATTCATTTGCAAATTTTCAAAATTTCTTCTAAGAGATTGCAATTTAGCTATTTTCACCTTTGTATTACCTTTATAAGTGGTCTCTAAGATTTTTCATGACGATTTGGATCTCGTTGCTGCTACAACTCTAAAAAAAAATAGATTCATCCATTTCCTGTTGGATTAAGAATAAAGTTTTTGCATCATTTTTCTTGTTCTCTTTAAGCTCTTCTTTTTGTGCTCGAGTTAATCCCTGATGGGCAGCCTCATCCTGTGGTTCTACAAAACCATTTTCTACCAAATCCCAAACATCTTGTGAGCAAAACAATGTTCTCATTTTAATTGCCCAAAAATTAGAATTCTTACCATTAAAAATGAGAATATGGAGCTGAGAAATGTTTTTTTTTTTTGCCATGTCTCAAGCTTGCACAATCAGAGATTCAAACTGTAGAGGAGAGGCGCACATATTCTTCTTTTCCTTTTAGTCCACTATTTCAAACTGCTATGACGCTCACTGCAGACTTCTATCAGGCGTCTTCGTATGCTTCTAGGAATTCCGCTGCAGAGCTTTTTTTTTTTTTTTGACTTTTTCTTCAGCATGCAGGTGACGCTGCTACACTTTTGCGTCCTTCTTAGCAGACTCCAGGCGTCACCGTATTGGCAGGTTCTACTGTGTAGCTGTGAAAGCATCGACCAGTCTTCTACTGCTGCATCGCTCAGGTCGCAGGGCTCTTCTCCCTGTTGGCTGCTCTTTCTCACGCCTCCACTTGAGCGCTTCCTTCCCACAGACTGGCTCAAAAAGTTGCAATCTGCCTTCTTGCTGACTAGGACGAATATCCCCTCCGATCTGTCTGGTGTGCAGCGCCTATCTTCTTTCTCCAATTGTGCTCTCCAACAAGCTATTAACCTGCGCTCTGATACCACTTTGTCAGTTTGCAGGAATAAAATAACAAAAATAAAAGATGGGCGCAAACTCCAGATTGCTACGGCAATTAAAAAGAATTTTTTTAATCTTATTATTCTCTGCATACCATAAAGTTGCGATCAAGAACTACATATATAGAAATAAAACTGAAAATAAACTAAATCTTAACTGAAGCTTGTGCATGCAATGCTAAGCTATGACTGAGGCAATGAAACATGCAGAGTGCGTGCATGATGTGGCAAACAGTGTGCATGAGGGAGGCAGAACAAGAAGTGGAGAAATTAACTCCTAAGAAAAGAGAAGAACATTTCAAAGATGTGGAAGCTCTTTTAGATAGAGAAAAAGGAAAGAGAGATCATTTCATCCAACTGACACAAAAAACAGAAGCTCAAATGTCGTGTGCAAAGCTACACAACGAACAACTCATACAACTGGTGATGGAGAAAGACAAATTAGCTGGACAAAAGTGCGACCAATTCAGAGAAGTGGAGACAGAATTTGATAAACTCAAAACTGAGTTATTAGATTTGACTGCAGAAAAAACTCAAATATCGAAGCAGTTTCACGAAATGAGCCAGGTGTTTAGCAGAAAATATAATGCTTATACAAAGCTAATTGAGGAGTTGATAAGTCTAGAGCACACAGCAGCGGATCCTACAAAAGATGGATCCTAAAATAGACATTAAGAATGATGCTTGATAATGGATTTCTGACAGTAAACCCTAACCCAGTTATTGTTTAGAACTGCCACGTTTCCTTTCGAATGTTGCAACATGTACAAATGTTCTTGTTCTTTATAGCATTTCATTGCTACATAAAGTTCTCATATTTATATAATCTCAGTATCAACTTCACTGCCCTAAGTATTTTATATTTCTCAGTATCCTTCTTTTGCGTTCATTAACATTTCTGAAAAAGAATTGTTCTTTTAAATTTTACAAAAGCAGTATAGACATCTTAAAAGATTTACAGCGAGCATGTTTTATATGTGTTTTCATCAATATTTCACCTACACTATTAAAAAGCAAAGTTCTTTTGGTATCACACGGATTTCCATTAGTATCGATAGAAAAGCTACGACAAACAATAATGTAATAATATGATTGCTACAGAAAATCTTTGTCTGTCACTGGCTAATGATTGCTACAGAACGTTTTCCATTCCCTCCACATCAAATAAAGAACACATCAAAGTTTCAAACTGTGTTGCGCATTGAAGACAGATAGAACAATCAGTTTTAATTTTCTATTAAATGTATATTGGCTTGTATGTCAATTCCAATTTGGATTTGTACCTATCTGACAAATTTTAAATTTTACTAATGCGGAAATGCATTTCCTTTGCTTCTCCGCTATTATTACTATCAGGATAAATTAAAAAATGATCCTACACAACTTCCAAACCTGCTATTCTTATAATTTCTGTTTTATGATCTGGATGTTTTTTTTGTTTTTGCTTTTCTGTAAGTCTGTTTTCGGTTTTTTTTTTTTTTTTTCAATTGAAAGTATATCATATATTTGGTTTAAAGGAATATATATGTTCTATTAAACAGTTGGTCGTATGAAATCACACCCAAAACATTATAAAAATAAGGATTAAATTTTGGAGAACAAAGAAAAGTAATTATCACACAAACAACATACCATTAAGAGACATTATTTTCTAGAGCAGGGATAACTCACCACGCCAACATTTTTCATTTATCTTTGACTTAAGTTGTTGCTCCTTTAACATGTGGATCAACCATTAAATTCTCAGCTGCATACCACAGTTTTTTAGTCTTACGAGATATCTATAAATTCTGATCAACATCAACAACAGCAGATTTCCCTGATGAAATGCTGCTTCCAAGCTCGAAAATACCAAAATAAACAATTTCCATAATGTTTTGATGATCTGCTTGTTACTTATTTCCCTGCAACTCTGTAAAAACAGATTCAATATAACGGATAGTATCGGAAACAATAATTACCTCCGATTCTTCAGTGTCTTTTTTTCCCTTTCATGAGGTTTTGATGAACCCATTACCTTAAAATCTTCATCCTCTGATTTATCCCCTCAAAACTCTAAAAAGTTTACTATGTTCCATCGCTTAAACTTTCCCTATTTAATTACTTAAAATGTATTATAAAAATATGTATTTCTCTTATCTGTATTTTATGTAACCTTTGTGCATAACGTATAAAATTAGAAAGACGAGATATAAATATGTGCAACAAGCACAAAATTTGTTTTACGTTATTTACTATTTTAACGAAAGAAATAAAAAATATCCCAAAATGGTGCAACTAATGCGAATAGCTTTAGAGTTTGCATGACTAAGTTATATTGATTTTAGGTAAGAATTTATTGTTAGGAAACTAGCAAGTAGGTAAAATAATAAAATGTAATAATAAAGATAATTAAATAAATTTAAAAAATTATATGTATTAAAAAAAATATAATATATATATGATAAAATTTTAGTAGTATTAAAGGAAATAATCAAATTTTATTAATTTTAATATGAATATATTATATAAGTGTATATTATATGTGAACTTCATAAAGATAATTATTTTTAATTGGTAAAGCACGATTAAAATTATTTTTAAAAATAGAGTAGAAAAATTTTATTAAAATTTTGTTTATGAAAATAAATTTTATTAAAATTCCTCTTTCAAAAAATATTAATTTAACTTATTGAAAACTACAAACCGCAATATAAAAGAATACAAAATTTAATTTTATTATCATATATCTAACATTTTTTTTGTTTTAGTGTTTAAAATTCCAAAAAAATTACATATATATTCCAATCTCTTATGTACCCAGAAATTGGAAAACATAATTCCTAAACAAAATTATTTAAAATGAATATTTTAAAACAAAATAATTAAAAAACAAGTTGAAAAAAAATAAAGATTAAAAATTAAACATATAAATAAATGGTTTCAAAAAAAATATCCTTAAAAAATACATAACAAAAAGAAAAGAAAAGGAAGATGAAGAAAAACATTTAATAAATTTATAATCATTTTTTATTATTATAATTTTATGTAATATTTTAATTTTAATTTTATTCATTTCATTAAAACATAGATTTTTATTTTTCCAAGCAAATACTTAAAGTTTAAGCTTTAAAAATTGATTGACATTGTCCTTTTTAAGTTTTATTTTTAAAATTATTTTATTTAAAATATATACTTTTCTATGTGATAAGATAATGGATCTAAATTTTTTTTTAAATAAACATTTATTTATAATTTAATATTTATTGTTTTTTTTTAAATATTTATAAAAAAAATAATATATTTTATTATTTTTATATATAATATTAAATAAATGATTACCATAAAATTATATAAAGCTGAAAAAATTAGAAGATTGAACATCACCTTTAAAAAGGTACTTAAATAATTTATTATTTATACTTATTTGTTTGTTTTTTCTATTCGAGTATATTATTTTTATTATTCAATATGTATTTAAATTTTAAATTTTAAATTAATATATTTATTTGAGAATATTTAAATCGATGTTTATATAATTTTAAAGTATTTTTCAATAGATTTCATTCTTAATCAAATTAAATGATTAGGTAAAGTTTAAATGTATATGTGAAGTTTGTATTGAAGTTTAATTTTAATAAAGAAATTATTTTTTAATTAAAACTAGCAATTTATTATTATATTTTGATTTATAATTTTGTGAAGGAGTTAATAACATTAATAATAATGATGATTTATGTGATTATTTATTTTAATATATTATATAATTAGTATTATTTTAAATGATGATGGATACCAATTAAAAATATATATTAAAGATGGTTTTTTATACAAAACTATGATTTGATTAGTGAAAACTTTTTTACTTAAATATATTTTATAACTAACATCTAATTTTATAAAAGATTATAAATTTTGATTTATATTATAGTTAAAAATTATTGTATTATTTTTTATTTATTTTTCTTGATATGTGTTCATTGAAAAAAAAATACTAGTTTTTTAAATCTCATAAGGTTAAAAATTAAGTTGTGAAAGTCCCCAAGCCTTGTCAAAAGGAGAGTAAGATATAACATGTATGTTCTTGTGAAACACCTCTACTGGTGGTCCATGTGGAATAAAATAATGGACAAGTAACATGACTTAAATAAAAACTTGTCAAGGGACAAACACCTTCTAACACCGAACAACAAAAACCACCTTACTTAATCAAAAAATAGATACCACCTTCCTTCAATGAACAAACCAACTAAAATCAAGTAGTCTTTTGTGAAACTTTTGCCAAATTGGCTACCCCAATCAAGCAACATAAACCACCTTCCTTCAACAAATGATCTAGCTCAAATCAAATAATCTTTGACAACACTTATGCAAAGAGATAGTTACATTTTTTTATTGGATTGAAGAGTTCTACTGGAAGCTAGACTTTTGTTTTTTTCTGTTTGAATTTTTACTCACTTAAGTCCAGGCCCCACTTAACACTTGAATCATCTAGCTCCTAAGAGAAAGGAATGGAAATTTCCAAATGAAAGGGATGAACTGGGTCATTTGAAAATTGTGTTCCTTTAATGAAAGCCTTAAGTTCTACCTTGGTCCCTTCCCACCTTCTTCAATTTGAGAAGGCATTATGAATAAAGGAGACTCAAGGGCCGAACTTGATTCATAATATTTGATGTCTTTAGACAATGTAGGATTCTTACTTGTGACTTGAAATTTAACATGTGAAACTAAATCAAGCAGGGGCTTAGCATCTTCTAAAACTTTACATCTACATTTGCAATAGTCTTAGGACTTAGATACATGAGTTTTGAGCTCAGGGTTGAATATTCTCATTGATCATAGGTGAAGTTTCCTCTTCTAAGTCTAAGGTTTAACTCTCAGAATAATCAAGTCCAAACACTGTTAGAAGATTAATAGAGGAATCCTTCCAACAAGTTATTTCTACCTTTATTTTATTAAGGTTGCAAATATCAATAGTTGAGTGCCTGATATTAAAACATTTATGCACCAAAAAGGTAGACCTTCATAATCCAAGAGCTGAGTCCAAAAATGATCCTTAACAAATTCAATGGAGGTTGGGAGGTTATTGTAAGTATCAATAATAACCATGATTCCAACAAAACTATTATGTGAGAACAAAGAAGTCACGATATCAGTTTCTTAGAATTTTCTAGAGAGTTTTATATTATCCTAAAATAGAATTCAATCCAAAAATTAAGGGGAAGGTGAGGCAACCAAACCCATTGGACTTGTTGGAAAAAGCCTTTGTAAGTGAGTTTAAACTTGGAAACAAATGTTTCATCAACCCCTGGTGCTAATCCCAGTTCCACCTTTTATCTTGAATCAGTTTTTTATCATAAATAAAATGGAAAGAAACCATAAATAATCCTTCGATGAGAGGCTTCCACTGATTAGAGACCCATGTATTATTATCTAGGATATTTGGCCAAAGGTGGTTAAGATGACAGGTGATGGATATGTCCAGTAGTAGCCTTGTTAGCCACATTTAAATTTAAAGTTTCCTTCTCAAAAGATATAGAGGGATTTGATAGTGTAGGATTGTGTGGCTTAAAATTAGGCTTTGACATTTGTTTAGGAGTTTCTAGTCTCGATATGATATCCTCCATTAAATTTCTATGCTTAGCCTTCCTCCCCTGAAACTAGCTTCTATCCTAAGGCTGAGTAGATTCTAAAGCTATCTCCTCTATGTTTTTTGTAATGAAGCACCAACCACTTCCACAAAACTAGAATATTTTACAATGGTTCCACCCTTACTAGAGTGGAGTATATTCTTTGGTTCTAATAGGGCACCAAATTCGAAGAAAATAAAATAAAAATGATACTTAATATTATAGTGCAAAAAATATCTTTAAATTTAAATTTACTAAATTATAAAACTGAAGAAAAAATATAGAATTTATTTGACATATTTTTTAATTTTTTATTTCATTTTCAAATCTATCACAAATTTGGCTATTGTAAAGATGACATGATGTAGTAGGGATGCAGGAGAATCCATGAAATCAGGTATTATTGCATCACCTAAAATGATCCAACAATGTTCACATACATCTAAGCCCAATTAGAATTACTAAGATAAATAATAATAATAATTGATGATACTTCATAAAAAACTTGGAATATATAATAAGTGGTTTCAATTAGTGATACAAATAGTTCTTTATCTTATGCAAAAAATATTGGGATAACAAAGGTCTGTGTTAACAATATGTTATAAATAGTACGTAATTTATTAAACCACAACTCCATATATGTGATAGCTTCATCAATGAAAGATAACTAATCCCAATAATGGTCCATAAACATTAAAATGATCATTTTAAACATTTTAAACATCAATGAGGATTCCAATAGTCACTTTATGAAACACAAAAAAGTAAGAATTCAAATAAGGCTGATTAGAGTGGAAAACTTGTCAAAAAAGAGTGTGGTTTTGTAGCTCCAAGAATCTAAAATTAACCACCAGTGTTTGGTGTGGTGCTAAATCAAAACACTAAGAGGCTAGAAGGCTCAAGGCTTCTATGGGATACAAGAGTTTTATAGTGGCTATCTAGTTTGCCAACTTGCACTAAGCTATAAAAAGACTTATAAACCAGGTTAGGGCTAGTAAAAATGAGAAAAAAAAGTATGTAGGCACCTCTATGGATCCAACCATAGTAAATAAAGTAGTTAAGACTAGGATATTGATTGCATAAACAAAGTGAAGACAATAATACTGAATGGAAAGAGATAATAACTGAAATGTAAACCTAAAAGCTAAGGTACTTTGAGGCTAAATAAAATATGTTTTAAGCAATAAATATGTTTCTAATCAAGGGTTCAAGAGAATCCCTATTATATATTTGAGTTATCTTTCCAAATCAATACTACCATTTTCTAGCAATGCAATGTTCTAGTTTAGCAAGAGAGAAAAAATGTTTGATCAAGTTTTCTAGTTTGTCTTGACCATGTATATTACTACTATGCAATGAGGAATGCTTCCAAAGATATAAATGACATATAGTAAAGGAATATTTCAAGAAATTAAAGTATTATTTAATTATTTACAAGTGCAAAAAACTTTAGAAACTACTCTAAGTAATGCACAAAATAACTATTTTGCTAAAATAAATCAAACCCTAGAATATATACTACACAAATAATGGGGTTTCACTTTGCATAAAAAAGTGGCCTTAGTATGTGTAGATGTTCTGCCAACCAAGAATTTAAGCTAGGAAGCAATGTAGGAGGAAGACCAAGTTATGTGCAAGCTGACGTCCAAACCAAAATCCAAGAGCAAAGGAGGAGGTGAAATGAGAACTTCCAATGGTGTAAGAACTCAAATCAAGTCCACAAATCAAATTCAATGCCAAATGTAAAACATGGAAGTAAGCCACAAGGAAGGGGGAATAACTAAGAGCATCAATGGAGTCTCCAAGCAAATCTATAGCAATATGTGGGATCTTCTATCACTAATCAAGCTCAGGAGTGCCAAGAATGAATCAAGAGAGATTCAAGAAGGCATGAGAGTCAAGATAGGGAATAAAAATCAAGCAAGAATGTGGAGAGAGAAGATACAAGCTCAAATGAATGAGAATGAGGCATATATCATAACCCTAATCTCCTAAAAGACCTAAAACTAGCCATTTTTTACCATTTGGGTTCATCTTGGCACTTTTGGACACATTCTACTAGGTCGTAGCCTAGGATATAATTTTTTTGAAGTAAATGTGTAGCCTAGGTCATGGAATTCCTTCACATAGGCCATGGCCTAGGTAAAATAAGGGCTTAAGCTAGTCAATAGGCCCTTAAAAGGCCTTGGGGGGTCTCTAGAAGGGCTATACTACATGCAAAAGGGACAAGATGGTCTAATATGTATGGAGGGTAAGAATATGATAAAATAGAGGTTTGAGTAGGTGATAGATGTCTCAAAGTAGTAGGATGAATAGGTTCAGTAGTCAATATGTGAGTTGATGTGTAATCATAGGGAGGTGTAGGGTCATATGAAGTACTATTACACATGCACTTGAGGTATAAGCAGTCGATGTTCAAATGAACAAGGAGTGTTGTGTAGTACCTAGAAGGTAAACCAAAATAAAGGAAAGCAATAACTAAAAATCTAAAAGGAAACATTACCTACACTTACTATATAAGGTGACGATGGAAGAAGTTGACAATGTGATCTATGAGTGAGAGTGCAAATGTTGCGTAATCTAAAATCCAACTTGAGCTCGAGCTTGAGCTCCAAATATAGATCTTATAAATAAGGGACACAAGTGATATCAAATAAAATCATACTATCTAGAATGACATTCACTAGGGTGTCATCCCTAGTGTTTTCCCTATGAAGGATATGGGTGAACTAGGCATCCTCAAAGAAAGATAGAAAATCATGCACCACCTCAAATAGGGGGAGTGACTCAGAGCTAAGGATAACCTATATATTAGTGATCTGAGACAACACTAAGAGTGAGTCAGAGATTAATTACACATAGCATGTGTCTAACTCATAGGCATTAGTCAAAGCACCAATGATTGCATGAAATTAAATAGCATTATTCATCTCACTAGTAAAGAAGAAACCAGCTATAACAAGCTCTTAACCCCATGGATCATCGATAACCCAATCCATAGCTACCAATCCTAGGTTGCCTTGACTACCACCATTTTTGTGACTCACCACTACGAGGTGTACCATGATGGGGATTGAGAGTGCAGGATTAATAACTACCAAAAGGTGATATCAAAGTGAAGCAATGTAAGTGAGTTTTATGAAGGCAAACAATAATTAAACCAATCCATAATAATATCAGTTGGCCAACATCATCTATGGAAAGAAGTAACAAGGGAAAGTGGTGAGAAGTTTGAAGAAGAAGAAGACTAGTCAACAAGACTAGAACAAGTCTCGAACCACCATAGCCAGGTGGTAACCCTACCTACAACCATGATGAATAAGAGAGAGGGATTTATAATGGATCAAATATGAAAAATCATAGGAATAAATAACTAAAATAAGCATAAAAATTTACTTTTATCCCTAGGTGCCCACAAGATGGGGCATGGGCCCAAGAGGTCAATGAGGATCTAAAAGGTATCCCGAGGACCAAAATGGGGCCAAAGTGATCCAAAAGAAGCCTTAAATAAAAAATGGAGGCTAAAAATGTGCTCAAAATGTGTCAAAACCTTTAAGATATATTTTATACTATCTGGAACACAAAAATGGGTAAAACACCCAACAAGGGCCCATAAGGTGCATCTAGTAAGGATTGCACAAGCCTAACAGGCTAGAGAACCTAGGGGTATAAGAGACTATAATGGTCCCAAAACATACCCAAGGATACCTTAAATAAATAAATGGACCCTTCCATTGCATCTATAATGGTTCAAAACCTCTAAGATGAAGGTTATGGGGTTTTGGGAGCAAAAACAAGGTGAAATAGAAACCCAAAAAGGGCCAAAAATAGGCCTTTGGCTCAGGCCACGGCCTACCTAGGCAAAACCCATGGTTTGGACCCTACCAAGCCATGGATTAGAATATAAAACCATGGCTTGGACCAAAAAAGGTCAAAAAATATGCATAAGGAGCCTAGATAGGGCCCAGAGCTTGCCTAGGATGGAGTGAGAGGGGGAAAACAAGAAAAAAAAAGTCATCAAGACTGTCTAAACATGTTATTATCATTCCCATATGTACATGACTGATCTAGGGTCACATTTCTCAATTATGTATATGTGAGGAAGAATCAAGGTGCTAGAGGTATGAAATGCATCTCATCCAATAGAGCCAATGCTGATGCACCATGGCCAACCATGAGAGAGTGCCTCAATGCCAACCATAATGAGAGGTGAAGAGGGGTGGTAGGAGACTCATGTGAGATGAAGACTATCTAGGGAAGCCAAATCAAGTCTCAATAAACCATAACCACTAACCCACACCACCTATAGGCACTATAGAAAAGGAGAGAGGTATTTGGTGGAGGGTTAACTACAAACGAGTAGTAACTCGACCAACTAAAAGAAGCAAAAGACTCTACTTCTATCCTAAGGTGCATACAAGGATGAGTTCACAAGCTAAATAGCTAAGGAGACCTATAAGTTTATAATGATGGATGCCATGAGAGGGGTAATTCACTAAATGGGGGCCTAAAAATGGTGTTCTAGTAAGCTTTAAGGCTCACCAAAGCACCACAGACCTAGGCCTAGGCTTGCCCCCGAGGGCAGGCCACCATTTCTCCCTAACTATAGGCCTACTATCAAGGTAGGCCACTACTGAGCCTAAATAGAGATCAAATAATAAGTAAAAGGTGGGAAGAAGAAGATGGAACTCCATATCTTTAGGTTTACCAGTCATTACCCAAAATATCAGAGTGTTGAAGGTAGGGTCATTATTGGTGAATGAGACCTATGAACCCATATTCATAAGAGGATGGTGACACATAAGATGTGTGGGCATGTTCTTTTTCTAATATCTCCTCTCATTTATTGGGTTACATGCTATACCATGGATGAAATAACACTCAAGATTGGACTTAGCTACTCTAGTGGCCTCAGTGGGAGACACATTGAGAGATCCAATACTCTGATGGGAAAAGTGTGATGCAAGGGGAAATTCAATGTCTAAGGAGATGTCCTTGAAGATTTCTCCAAAAAGAGATGAGCTAGCCTAACATCATAGAGTAAAAGAGGGAGTAGACTGATGCACACTATATTCCAAAGGAGTGAATGGTGTTTGATACTTATCCCAATAAAAATGTTTATCTTTGAAGAAATGAGAATCAAAAATAGGGGGTATATGAAAATCTATAGACCCTCATGAGGAGACATCTAATCCTCACCTAACAGATTTGTCTTTGCATAGGGAAACACCCAAGGATCTAGGTCAGCATCCATGGTATGAACCTCACCTTTATGTATAAACTGCACCATGCAAAATGTGGTTGATGTGATGGTTTGCATGGTAGCGGTCCAAGGATTGCCAAGAATCATTTTGTATGAAAGATTAAGGTTTAACACACAATAATTGATTTTGACTATCTTGGGGCCAAATTTGATTTGGAGTTTTACATTCCCCACTAGCGTAATTATGCCATTGTTAAAACCAACATAGTTATGGTTAGAATCAAAGAGCTTCTTCCAATTAATCCCAAGCTCATTAAACACACATAGGGGCATGATATTCAAAATAGATCCTTCATTGATAATGTACCACTTGATGTAGGAATCATCAATAGAAGTCTTGATATAGAGAGGGAACTAATCCTTCTTTACAAGAACTGAAGCATTTGGCAAAGAGGTTGGGTTGAAATAAATGATGGGAGGATGAGGGTACTCATGTGCATCAAATTTGAACATTAATTTGACATCATCATGTAGTGAAGCCTTGTAGGAGAGACCAAGCTCATCAAAGATGAGACCTCTTTACTTAGGGTAAAGGTAAATAAAGTCCCAAATGGAGATCCCAGCCAAGAGGCCCTATAACTCCTTTAAGACGGAGTAAGGACATTGTCTAGCCTAGGGAGGGATGTTATGACTAAAATCAAATTTGACTTTAGGGTTCCCTACCCCACCCAAGCCTACCCCCAAGGTCAAGCCACCACTTCCCCCTAACTATAGACCTACCCTTGAAGTAGGCCACTACTCAGCCTATGAAGAGGCCAAACATTAGGGAGAAGGTGGGAAGAAGGAGATGGAGCATCCATATCCTTAGGTTCACCAGTCATGACCCAAAACATTAGAGTGTTGAAGGTAGGGTTATAGTTGGTGATCGATACCTTTGAACCCATATTGGTAAGAGGATGTGACACATAATATGTGTGGGCATGATCTTCTTGTAAGCTCTCCTCTCATTTATCAGGTTATGTGTTATACCATAGATGGAATAGCACTCAAGATTGGACTGAGCTACTCTAGTGGCCTCAATGGGAGACATGTTGAGAGATCCAATACTCCAAGGGGAAAATCATGATGTAAGGGGAAGCTCAACATATAGGGAGATGTCCTGAAAGAAGTCTCCAAAAAGAGATGAGCTAGCCTAACATCATGGAGTGAAAGAGGGAGTAGACTTATGCATGTTAGACTCTGAAGGAGCAAACACTGCTCAATACTCAACTGGATCAAAACATTCATCTTTGAATAAATGAAACTTAAAAATAGTGGGTGTATGAGAATATACAAACCCCCCATGAGGAGATAGCCAAAGCCTCCCCTGAGGGTTTTATCTTTGCATAGAGCAATGCCTAAGGATCTAGGTCAGCCTCCATGGTATGAACCTCACCTTGAAGTACAAATTTCACCATGTGAAATGTGGCTGATGTAATGGCCTACATGATAGTAGGCCAAAGATAGCCAAGAATAATTTTATATGAAATATTAAGGTGTATCACACAATAATGTATTTTGACTATCTTAGGGCCAAATTTGACCCAAATTTTTACATTCCCCACTGGCATAATTATTTCATTATTGAAACCAACATAGTTATGGTGAGAATCAGAGAGCTTCTTTCAGCTGATCTCAAGCTCATTACACACATGTAGGGGCATGATATTCAATGTAGTTCTTTCATCAATAATTCACTACTTGACATGGTAATAATCAACATAAGTCTTAATATAGAAAGGGAACTAAACCCTCTTTACAAGAACCAAAGCATTTGTCAAAGAGACTGGGTCAAAATATAAGATGGGAGGATGAGGGTGCTCATGTGCATCAGATTTGAACATCACTTTGATATCATCATGAAATTGAGCCTCATAGGAGATACAAAGCTCATCAAATATGAGACCTCTTTGCTTAAGGTAAAGGTGAAGAAGCTCCCAAATGGAGATCCCAGTCGAGAGGCCCTGTAACTCCTCAATGATGGAGTAAGGATGTTGTCTAGCCTAGGGAAGGATGTTATACCTAAATTCAAATATGACTTTAGGGTTCCCTACCCCATCCGATCCTACTCTTAAGGATAGGCCACTACTTCTTCCTAACTATAGGCTTGCCCTCGAGGCAAGCCACTACTCAACCTACGAAGAGGCCAAATAATAGGGAAAAGGTAAGAAGAAGGAGATGGAACATCTATATCCTTAGTTTCACTAGTCATGACTCAAAACATTAGAGTGCCTAAGGTAGGGTCATTTTTGGTGAATGAGACCTCTAAACCCATATTGGTAAGAGGATAAAAATGCATAAGATGTGTGGTCATGATCTTCTTGTAATCTCTCCTCTCATTGATCAGGTTACGTCCTATACCATGGATGGAATATCACTCAAGATCAAACTTAACTACTCTATCAGCCTTAGTAAGAGACACGAGATGTCCTGAAAGAGGTCTTTAAAAAGAGATGAGCTAGCTTAGCATCATAGAGAAGAATAGGGATTAGACTGACACACATTGGAATCTAAAGGAGCGAATGCTACTTGATACTTAGTTGGATCAAAATGTTCATCTTTAAAGAAATGTAACTCAAAAATAGGTGTATTAGAATCTACAGACCCCTATAAGGAGATAGCCAAAGCCTCATCTAAGGGATTTAGCTCTACAGAGAGTAATGCCCAAGGATCTGGGTTAGCCTCCATGGTATAAAACTCACCTTCATGTACAAACTATATCATGTAAAACATAGTCAATTCAATAGCCTATATGGTGGTGGTCCAAGAATGGCCAAGAATTATGTTGTATGAAAGATTAAGGTCTAACACACAATACTCAATTCTGACTATCTTGGGGCCAAATTTGACCTAGATTTTTACATTCCACATAGGCATAATTATGTCATTATTGAAGCCAACACAGTTATTAAAATAATTGGTTAGCTTATTTTGACTAATCCTGATCTCATTGAACACAAGCAGGGGCATGATATTCAATGCATCTCCTTCATCTATAATGCATCACTTGATGTAAAAATCTTTAATAGAAGTCTTGATATAGAGAGGGAACCTAGCCCTCTTTATAAGAACTAAATAATCTAAAAAAGAGGGTGGGTTGAATAATATTGGAGGATGAGGTTCCTTGTGTGCATCAAATTTGAACATAACTTTGACATCATCATGCATTGGACCCTCACGGGAGAGAACAAGCTCATCAAAGATGAAACCTCTTTGCTCATGGTAAAGGTGAAGAAGGTCCCAAATGGAGACCCTAACTAAGAGGCCTTGTAATTCCTCTATGATAGAGTAAGGATGTTTTTTATCCTAGGGAGGGATGTTACTCCTAAATTCAAATCTAAATTTAGGGTTCCCTACCCCCATGGGTTAGATAGGGGGCTGGACAGGGGGCCTAGAACCACTAGTCTCTCCAATAGGGTTGGTGGCCTAACTAGAGTATGTGTTGACAAATAACTCATACCCAATAGATGATATGTTGATAGCAGCAACAAACTCGTGTATCTCATACTTGGATTTCCCTCTTGGGTTAGCCTAGGAGGAGTCAAAAAAGGTGAGAAATCAAGAAAGAAAACATGAGGCCTTAGCCTTTGATTTCTTCTTCTTCTTTTCCTTGTCATCTTTAGGCAGAGGTTGCTTGAAAAAAATTAACTTTTGGTTGGGTTCTACAAGAGGATAACTTTATAACAGATGTGAGGCTTACCCACTAGACTTATAGGTAGCACAATTGGCATCATTGTGTCCCCTCATCTAATGGAAGTTACAAAACTTGGTGGGGGTCATAAGGAAACACTATCCATTTTTTTTTATTTTCTTAATTCAAAAGCCTTATTTTTAGTTGGCTTATTTCTAAAAGCATTCACCTCATCATTGTCCTTCTTGTCCATCCACCTCTTCTAAATCCTCTTCCAAGTCTCCAAGAATTTCAATAGAACCACTAGTATTTTTTGAGGTGTTAAATCAAACCACTAACATATTATAAGGCTTAGGGATTATATGGGCTACATGAGGTATATAGTGGATATTGAGTTTGTTGGCTTACACCAAGCAATAGATAGACTTGTAAACTAATTTAGGGCTAGTACAAATGATCACACAAAGTATGTAGCCACATCTAGTAGATCTGACCATAGTAAAGCAAGTAGCTAAGACTAGGCTACTGATTACATAAACAAAGTGAATATAACAATACTAAATGGAGAGAGATAATAACTAAAATGTAAACCTATAATCTAAGGCACTTTGAGGCCATATGAAAGACATTTTAAGTTATAAAAACATTTTTGAAGAAGGATTCAAGAGCATGCCTATTATATTTGATCTCTCTTTCTAAATCAATACTACCATTTTCTAGCAATGTAATGTTCTAGTTTAACAAAAGAGAAATAATGTTTGAGCAAGTTTTCTAGTTTGTCTTGAGCATGTATATTGCTAATATTCAATGAGGAATGCTTCCAAAGAGAGAAATTAAATATAGCAAAGGAATATTACAAGCAATTAAATTATTCTTTAATCACATATAGGTGCCAAAAACTTTATAAACTACTCTAAGCAATGCAAAAAACAACTATTTTGTTAAAACAAGTCAAACCTTAGCATATATACTACATAAATAATGGAATTTTAATTTACATAGAAAAGTACCCTTAGATCAAGATCAAAGATGTCCAGATGTTCTAACAACCATGAATCCAAGCTAGGAATTAATGTAAGGGGAAGACCAAGCTATGTGTAAGCTAAAGTCCAAACCAAAAGACAAGAACAAAGGAAGAGGTGAAGTGATAACTTTCAATGGTGTAAGAGCTCTAAGCAAGTGCAAAAATTGTTAGGATCTTACATATAAAATTGATTACTTTTGTGTAAGCAACTAAACACAGAATTAAACCAGAATAATAAGTAACTAGAAATCAGAATCAACAAAGAATAAGAGATACAAGAAACAATGAAAACTTGTATTAAACTCTTCCAAAAGGAAATACAAATGAAAAAATCTCTCTTTCTTCCACACCTCTCAGATGTACAAATCTCTTTCCCTCAAGAGTTCTCTCTCACAATTACAACCAATTCAATCCTTGAATTATCTACCCTTTTCATGTCTTACAAGCTATGAATATCTATCCATATTATATAGAATTAGGGATCATGAGCTATGCATTCTCCACCATTAGATACACCTCTTAATCAAAGGTTCAAATTAGTCCTGCCAAAAATAGAAACATGGACTCAACACTAACAGTTAATCTTATCATGCAAACAATCTGTTCATCCCATGAAAATAGACTTCTAGAATGCACAGGTGACCAACGTCAGGTGATCCATAACTGATGTCGGTAGCCTCCAATCGATCCCTGACCGATGTCGGTCGATCCTGACCGATGTCGGCAACTGTGCAATTATAGCAACCTTGCATTTGCTCATTTGGTGAAGCTTTTAGCTCCACAACTCAACAAAAATCATATGCAATGCCAAATGTAAAATTTGGAAGCAACCCACAAGGAAGGAAGAACAACTGAGAGTAGAAATGGAGTCTCTAAGCAAATGTATAGTAGTATATGGGATCCTCTACCACCAATCAAGCTCAGAAGTGTCAAGAATGAATCAAAAGAGATTCAAAAAGGCATGAGAATCAAGAGAGGGAATAAAAATAAAGAGAGAGTGTGGATAAAGAAGAGAGAGTCTCAACTGAATGAGAATGAGGCATATATCCCAACCCCAATCTACCAAAATACCTAAAACTAGCTATTTTTGACAGTTTGGGTTCATCTTGGCACTTTTGGACACATTTTACCTAGGTCACAGTCTAGGCCACAAATTTTGTGAAGGAAACATATGACTTAGGCCACGTGTTTCCTACACAAAATTTGTGTCTTAGGTCAAACAAGGGCCTAAGATAACTAATAGGCTCATGAAAGGCCCTTAGGGGTCTCTAAAAGACATGTCTTGAAAGGGCCAAGATGGTGTAATGATGTATGAAGGGTAAGAATATGATGTGGGAGAGGTATGAGCAAGTAGTATATGTCTTAAAGTGGGATGACGAGGGTTGGTAGTATACATGTGAGCCAATGTGTAATCATTGGGAGGAGTAATGTCATAGGAAGTATGATTACATATGCCCCTGAGGTATAAGAATTTGATGTTCAAATGAATAAGGAGTGTTGTGAAGTACCTAGAAGCCACACCAAAGTAAAAGAAAGCAAGAGCTAAAAAGATAAAAAGGAAACATTACCTGTACTTACCAAATAAGGATGGTAGTAGAATAAGTTGATGGCATCATCTATAGGTGAGATTTAAAATGTTATGTAATCTAGAATCTAACTCCAGCTCGAGCTTGATATCAAAATCTAGCTCTCTTAAACAAGGGACATAAGTGATATCAAATTGACTCATACTATCCAGAATGAAATTCGCTAGGGTGTCAGCCCTACTATTCCCTCTATGAAGGATATGAATAAACTAGATGTCCTCAAATAAAGAAGGTAAATAACATGTTACCTCAAAGAGGGGGAAAAACTTAGAGCTAAAGACTACCCAGACACCGATGAGTTGATAGACAACTATGAGTGAGTTAGAGAATAACTGCACTTAGCACATGCCTAACTCACAGGGGTCAGTCAAGGTGCCAATGATTGTATGATACTCAATGGAATTTTTTGTCTCAATGGTAAGGAAGAAACTAGTTCTAATAAACTCATGTCCCCATTGATCATCGATAACCCAAGTTGTAGCTGCCAGTCCTAGGTTCCCTACTACTGCCATCAGTGTGATTCCCCACTAAGAGGTACACCATGATGGGGGTCAAGAATGCAAGACTAACAATTGTCAAAAGGTGATATTAAATTTAAGTGGTGTAAGTAATTTGTACAAGGGGAAAAAATGAAACCAAGCCATAATCATAATAGTTAACCAACACCAGCTATGATGAGAGGTAATAAGGGAAAGTAGGGGGGAAGTTCAGATAAGATGAAGATAAGTTGGTAAGACTAGAGCAACTCTTAAACCACTATAGCTAGCTGAAAATCCTACATAAAATGATAATGAATAAGAGGGAGAGGGAGTTAGAATGGATCAACTTTAGATAACTAAAAGAAACACAATAAGTAACGTATATTCCTAGGTGCCCATGAAGTGGGGCATGAGACTGGGAAGTCAATAGGGACCCAAAAGGCATCATGGGGATTAAAATACAGCCAAAATGGGCCCAAAAAAGCCTTATATTAAAAAATAGATGCCACAAATGTGCTTATAATGTGCCAAAATCTCTAAGATAGAGGTTTTATGGTCTAAAATGCAAAAATGGGTAAAACACCCAAAAAGGGCTCGTAAGGTGTATCTAGCAAGGAGTGCACAAAGCTAATAGGATAGAGGACCTAGGGGTAAAAGAGACTATAATGGTCCTAAAATATACCCAAAGAGGCCTCAAAGAGAGAAACAGACCCTACCATTATGTCTTAAATGGGCTAAAACCTCTAAGACAAAGGTTTTGAGGTTTTTAGAGGCAAAATAGAGACCCAAAAAGGACCAAAAATAAGCTTTTAGCCTAGGCCATGGCCTACTTGGGAAACAAATACATATTATACCCTATCAATCCATGTCTTAGATTAAAAAAATCCATGGCCTAGGCTAAAAGAAGCCAAAAAATAGGCTTGAGGAGATTGGACAAGGCCTAAAACTTACCCAAAATGGAAGGGAAACAAGGAAACAAGAAGAGAATGTTTATGAGCTTGTAAAAACATGGTCTTTTTGTTTTTTGGAGTGCATAATTGATCCAATGTCATGTTTTTATCTCATGAAAATACAAAGAGGAGTTAGAGTGTTAGGGGTAGGAAAGACATCTCAATCGGTAGAACCACCACAACTATGCGAGGGTCGATTATGAAAGAGTATCTCAATGCCAACCATAATGAAAGGTGAGAAGGGGTGGTAGGAGGCCCATCATAGATTAAGACTAGATAGGGAATGCCAAAATAAGTCATAAAAGACCATAACTTCTAACTCATATCACCTATAGGTACTATAAAAAAAGAGAGAGGGAGTCAATAGAGGGCTAGCTACTGGCAAGTATTAGCCTGACCACCTAAAAGAAGAAAAAGACTCTATTTCTATCCCAAGGTGCATCCAAGGAGTAGTGCACAAGAAAAATATCTAAGGAGACCCATAAGGGTCTAATGATGGATGCAATGAGAGGGGAAATCCACTGAATAGGGGGCTTAGGGAGGGTATTCTAGTAAGCTTTGAGAATCAGGGATCTAGGTCAACCTCCATGGTGTGAACCTCACATTCATGCATGAACTAAACCATGTGAAATATCATTGATGTGATATCCTGCATAGCAATATTCTAAGGATAGCAAAGAATCATGTTATATGAAATATTAATGTCTAACACACAAAACTTGATTCTAATTATCTTGGGGCCAAACTTGACTCAGAACTTTACATTCCCCACTGGTATAACTATGTCATTGTTGAAACCAACATAGTTATGATAAGAATCAAAGAGATTCTTCCTAATGATCTTGATCTCATTGAACACACACAGGGGCATAATATTCAACATGGCTCCTTCATCAATGATGCACCACTTAACATGGCAATTATCAATAGATGTCTCGATATAGAGAGGGAATTGATCCCTCTTTACTAGAGTTGAAGCATCTAGAAAAGAGACTATATCGAAAGATAAGTAATTTGGATGAGAGTACTCATGTGCATCAGAGTTGAACAACATTTCAACATCATCACACAGGAGGCCCTAATAAGAGAGACCAAGCTTATCAAATATGAGATCGCTTTGCTCAGGGTAAAGGCAAAGAATGTCCCAAATGGAGATCCCAATAAAGAGGCCCTATAAATCCTCTATGATAGACTAAGGAAATTTTCTATCCTAGGGAGGGATGTTACACCTAAAATCAAATCTAACTTTAGGGTTCCCTACCCCCATGGGTTGGACTAGGGGCCCAACACCACTAGTCTCTCCAATAGGGTTGGTGGCCCTACCAAAGTGTATGTTGACAAAATAATCATACCCAGTAGAGGCTATGTAAATAACAACAATAATCTTTCTACTCTTGTTGTTTCTACGCTATTTTTGCTTTCTACATTCAAAGAGAGAATTAAGAAACTGAGAAGAAATGGTCAAGGCTTGTATGTACCTGGATGTAGTCATGCGCGCCGTAATCCAGACACTATGAGAACTCCTCTTTGGTTGTGGAGGATGACACCTACAAGAGAAATAAACTAAGACAAAGAAGGCATTAGATGAGGAGATGGTGGGTTTCCAAGCGAAAGCTTGATCCCAGAAGTATGAAGACTTCCTTAAGGGATATCAACCCACTAGTCGATAAAAAGGATATCTGATAAATAGCAAAATGTTAAAATACTAAAATGAGAAAAGATTGAAAAGGAAAATGGAAGCAAAGGCTTACTTGAAAGATGTTGTCAGACTGGTCACAGTCGCCGGCATCAGTGGTCTTACCAGCATCAGTTGTTGAGGTCTACCAACATCGGTTAGTCTGCCAACATCGGTTGGGGCAATGGCTGGCGTCAGTCAGGGAAGTAGTCTGTGGACAAGGTCTGGATGAGTTTTGGTCTGTAGACAGGTCTTTGGATGGGTCTAAGACAGAGTTTGGGCCTGGTTGAATGGTTTGGGGGTCTGGGTCTGAGAGTCTAGTTTTGGTTAATGGTTTGTGGGTCTGTGTAGAGATACAGGGGAGTCAAATGGATAGAATGTCAAATGCATAGAAGGGTAGAAGAGGCCAATAAGGAGACAGGGAAATAAGGATTTGGGTCTGGTCTGGTCTAGGGATAGGAAATGTTGAATCTAGTTCATAATACTTAGAAGTAAATGACTAGAAAACACAATGAAAGTACAAACATAATACTTACCTGTGGCTGGCTGAAGGAGTGTTGCAAACTAGTGTACCTATTGTTGGTGCTACTATTGTGAAAGCCTTGTTTCTGATGGAGTTGCTAAAGGAAAAATTCCTATTGCTGCACCTGAGGGAGAGAGTGAGAGGCTTGGTTTGAAGATTGGCAGAGTAGCGGAGTAAAGGAATGGATTGATTCAGTCAGATGCAAAGATACCAGAGTCTGATGAAGAGCTGAGATGAAGAGAGGGATAATAGATGCAGAAAGCCGTTAAGAAGGCTGTCGATGCTGGCAATATCACCGACATTGGTCGACAGTTGACCGACGTCGGTGGCTGGAAGGCAGGAAAAAGGCTAAAAATAGCCTTTCATCCATTTTCCCAATTGTCGGGTCAGCGAGTTCGAGGAAGAAACGGTTGAAGGGGATTAAAATGGATGAGAGGTTAAAGGGGAGAAGTTGGAATGGGAGTCTAGGTATTAATATTGGCCATGTGGGGAATGAAGGGAATCCAAGAAGGGTATCCAAGGGTGGTGAGGTGGCAAGGAGAGGGAATTATTAATTTGAAATAAGATAATTATTTCAAATTAATAAGACATAGGTTAGGAGTGGTTAAGTGGACCAAAGGGGACTAAGGGGGGAGAAAGGACCAAGGGGTAGACAGGATTTTGGTGTCTACACTTGTGTTTAGCTTTCCCTCTCAGGTCAGCCTAGGAGGAGGAGTTAGAAGAGGTGGAAGATCAAGAAGGAGAGCACAAGGCCTTAGCCTTTGATTTATTCTTTTTCTTCTTCTTGTTCTCCTTGTCGTGGTCAAGATGTGGATCCTTAAACACATTCAACTTGTGGTTTGGTTTCACAATAGGAGATCTAAAAGATGGAGTCAAAGCTTATGCACCAGACTTTTGGGTAGAACAATTAGCATCATCATGCCCCCTCATTTAATGAAAGTTGAAAAACATGGTTGGGTCATAAGGAAACACCATTTATTTTTTTGTTATGATTGATTTAGAAGCCTTATTTTCAATTGGATTCTTTCTCAAAGCATTCACCTCATGGTTTTACTTCTTATCTTTCTTCTTGTGAGGAGAATTAGTGATACCATCATCGATCATATTTTGATTGTGATTTTATGAAGAGGATGACTTTTGGGAAGGTATAGGCTACATGCATTCACACACCTAAAACACTTCAATATTTAGACACTCATTAATAACTTCACATAAGAGGTAGGTTCATTCTTGAGGAGCTCAAAGTGGTCCTCTTGCATCAATGCTTGCATGAACATATCATAAAGTTGGTCATTTGAGAACCTATTCCTACATGTATGAATAGATGAACACCATCTACACACAAAATCAAAGTTTTAATCACCCTTGGCTTGTACCATGGAGGTGAGTGACTGGATTTTGAGGTTAAAGGGTTTATAAATTTCAAAATATTAGAGGAAGTCATCCAAAATGAGCTAGAACCTAGAGAGAGAATCTAGAGGTAGATTATAAAACCAAATAAGAGCCTCAGCTCATAGAGAATAAGTGAATATATTCAAAATCATGCCTTCATCTTATTCCCAATCCATACACACCATCATGAATTCTATAATATTCTCCATGGGATTGGAGTCCCTCATCTCATTGAAATTAGGCAATTCAGAGATAGGAGTAGGAAGGGAAATAACATGCACCCAAGGGGCTCAAGGATTTTGATAGAGATCCTCATAAGCATGGTTTATAGTAGGCTAGTGATGAACCCTAAGAGGGGAATTATGATGGTGATGTTGTTTCCTATTCCCATAAGCATCACTATGACCATCACCATGGGGAGGATGATTCTAGGGTGGCTCTTGATAGGTAGGATGGTCCCCATATGGATGATGAACCCCATGGGGATGATGGGAGGACGTAGCATACTCATGGAAGTGGTCATGATGATTAAAACCTCACTAATACTAGTCACATGCCATCAGATTAGGGTTAATTAGTGGGCACTAATGCTCCTAATAGGCATACTATAGTTCTTTAGTCTATAAGTGGTGATCAAAATCAACATGCTCATTAGAATATCTAAAGGAGGGACTAGGAAGATGGGAGGACTCCACATGAAAAAAACACCTCACTGAATTGGAATACCCATGACCTATAACATGGACATGAGGGGGTTCTTGTTGTATATCCTCTTATCAAGAAATAGGTATGAGAATCACACAAGAACTGGTTGAGGCACTCGAACTAGATTGGGTGTGATCTTTTCTCCAGAGGAAGCACACTACCTACTCTTAGGGGAGAAGGATACACTTCATTCACCTAAATATGTCTATGATAATCTTGAATGATCACACATATCTTATCAAGTACTAGATGTGAAAAGGGATCCTCATCACCTTGGATAGGTGAATGATATGTGGCATGAAGCTAAAATGAAACATCCTCAACTAAATGAAGCTTAAAATAGTGAAAAGGAGATCGAGTCCATTGGTTATAATCCTACCAGTATTTTTCTCTTTTGAATGTGATAAGGTATAGACTACCATGTGGGGTCAAGGGAAGCTCTCGATTCCTACACTATCTATGGCATTCCATTACAAGCATGGCTTGCTCATGAGTGAGCTCATGGATGAGACCCTGAATCCAATGAGATTGACATCCCAAGGGTGGGAGATCATCCATAGATGCAATGAAATAATATAAAAAATATAATACGACAAAAAATGCAAATTTATGGATAACCCATAAGGAGAATGACACAAAACCAAAATAAGAGAAAAAAAACCAAGGTGAGAGTCAAAACACAACTAAAAGCAAAGCCTGACAGCTAATAGAGGGGAATTATCTAAGAGAGTTCTAAATGGGATATAACTAATGTGAAACCATATGTGAGATCCCACTAGGTGTGCCATAATATACCTCTAAGAATTTTAATGAAACCACCAATGTTTGGTAGGGTGCTAAATCAAACCACTAAGATGCTACAAAGGTCAAGGCTTCTATGGGCTACATGAGGTCTATAGTGGCTATCTAGTTTGTCATCTTGCACTAGGATATAGATAGACTTGTAAACTAGGTTGCAGCTAGTATAAATAATGAAAAAATTATGCAAGTACCTATAGTGAATCTAACCATAATAAAGCAAGTAGCTAAGGCTAGGCTATTTATTTCATAAACAAAGAAAAGATAACAATACTGAATGGAGAGAGATAATAACTGAAATTTAAACCTAGAAGATAAGGCACTTAGAGGCCAAATTAAATATGTTTTAATAAATAAATATGTTTTCAATAAATGGTTTAAGATCATTCCTATTCAAAATTTGAGTTATCTTTCCAAATAAATACTACCATTTTCTAGCAATGCAATGTTCTAGTTTAGCAAAAGAGAAAGAATGTTTGAGAAAGTTTTTTATTTTTTATTGAGCATGTATATTACTACTATGAAATGAGGAATTCTTAGAAAGAGAGAAATGACATATATTAAAATAATATTTCAAGCAATGAAATTATTCTTTAATCATGTACAGGTGCAAGAAACTTTAGGAACTACTCTAAGCAATGCATAAAATAACTATTTTACTAAAACAAATCAAACCCTAGCATATATACTATACAGACAATGGAGTTTCATTTTACATATAAAATTTCCCTTAGATTAAGCTCAAATAAGATGTGCATATGTTCTACCAACTAGGAAGCAATTTAGGAGGAAGACCAAGCTATGTGCAAGCTAGAGTCCAAACCAAAAGCCAAGATCAAAGGAGAGGTGAAGTTTGAACTTGAAATGGTGTAAGAGATTCAAATAAGTGCATAAATTAGATGTAACTCCAAATTTATAAGTTTTAATCAAGCCACAACGAAACAAGAACAATTGAGAGCATCAATGGAGTCTCCAAGCAAATATATAGTAGTATATGGGATCTTATGTCACTAATCAAGCTCAAGAGTTCCAAGAATGAATCAAGAGAGATTCAAGAAGGAATGAGAGTCAAGAGAGGGAATAATAATCAAGAGAGAGTGTGGAAAGAGAATAGATAGGATCAAATGAATTATAATGAAGCATTTATCCCAACCCCAATCCTCCAAAAGACCTAAAACTAGCCATTTTTTATCATTTTAGTTCATCTTGGCACTTTTGGACACATTATGCCTAGGCCATAGATTTTATGAAGGAAATGTGCATCCTAGGCTATGGGTTTCTTTCACACAAGATATGGCCTAGGCTGATCAAGGGCCTAGGTTGGTCAATAGGCTCCTAAAAGTCCCCAGGGGGTCTTTAGAAGGCTTGTCTTACATGCAAAAGGGCTAAGATGGATTAAGGATGTATGGAGGATAAAAATATTATACAAGAAAGGTCTAAGTAGTTGGTAAATGTAATAAAGTGGAATGACCAGGGTCAGATTCTGCACATGAGCTGATGTGTAATCATAGGGAGGAATAGGGTCATGGGAAGTATGATTATAGGTTCTTGTTGAGATTAAAAAAAATATGAGTATATATTACACAATTTATTCCATCTATGTAATATTTTATATGTTCTTACTCTTATTATTATGAGCAAGAGGAGATTTAGTGAATGTGTACTCTATGTGAGTCATATCTATATTTTTTGATGAAAGATCAGTAAAATTATTGGTTTTGGTTTTCATTATAAAATCTTGTGTTGGTTTTAGAGAAAGGTTTCAAGAATAAGGAAATACTTAATTAGAACCCTTATCCTTGATTATATCAATTCTTATCAAAACAAGTTAAAATTTTTAGGAAAGTGAGATATTGTTTGTCCTCTATTAAGAAAATAATGAGTAGAGGGTGTGTGTGTGTGTGTGTGCACGCGCACGCACACGTGCACGCATGTGTGTGTGTGTGTGTGTGTGTGTGTGTGTGTGTGTGTGTGTGTGTGTGTGTGTGTGTGTGTGTGTGTGTGTGTGTGTGTGTGTGTGTGTGTGTGTGTGTGTGTGTGTGTGTGTGTGTGTGTGTGTGTGTGTGTGTGTGTGTGTGTGTGTGTGTGTTTGTGTGTGTGTGTGTATGTGTGTGTGTGTGTGTGTGTGCGCACGTGTGTGCGTGTGTGTGCATGCATGCATGTGTGTGTGTGTGTGTCTCTGTGTGTGTGTGTGTGTGTGTGTGTGTGTGTGTGTGTGTGTGTGTGTGTGTGTGTGTGTGTGTGTGTGTGTGCGTGTGTGTGTGTGTGTGTGTGAGAGAGAGAGAGAGAGAGAGAGAGTTGAATGATCTCTAATTTTTTTATATGGGTAGAGAGAGAATTATGCATCCTTCATCAAGTGAATTGTTTGTAAAACTTATATATAGGTGTTTTTCATCTAGTTTAGGTGGGTACAAAATATAGAGTTAATAAAAATTAATATATAGATGCATGGACCACATAATATTACAATATGCAGGTTGTAATACTAGGTTATATGTGTGAGCGAGGAAGTTATTTGACATATGGATGAAAAGTGTACAATATAGAGGTGGATGATTTTTAATTTTTATTAAGGGAAATACAATAGTAATTTTAAGTTGAGGAAAATAGGAAGAGGAAGGGAGGTTATATTTTACATATGTCATAGGTTGAGGAGATGAATAAGGAGTTGGAGATTCTGTAATTCATGCTATAAAAAATGGAAGGATATGTTGTTACTACAAATGAAGAGTAATAAAGAAGGAAGGGAGCATGGATTAAACCATGTTTTATAAAAATGCAAATGAGGAGGGTCCATTAGAATAAGATAACCATGACACTTATGGAAAAATAATTAACAAAAAAAGGAACATGATGCATATGTGTAATTAAATGCAATTGATGTAAATTTGAAGGAAATTTTGAGAAAATAATAAGATCTTCAAGTAGAGAAATGTGAGAAGATTTTATTAAAATTAGATGTGGTAATTGAGCTGATGGTTCATGAAGTTCCAATGTTTGACAAAAGAGTTGTAAAATACCATCTCATGCTTGAATAAGAGATCAATGTGATTGGTGAAATTTATAATTACTTTAATGTTGAATTTTTATAGATAATGGGGAGAGTACAATAGCTAAATAAGAGAAAGAATAAATCTTCGTGAAAGAATATAGAGATAGAGATGGTGAACTTTTTGGAGGAAAAGTCCATAACTTTTTGATTGATCTAGGGATCATTTTGATTAGAGAAGATGAGTGATGTCACACATGTGCTATGGAGTTTTTGAATGATTTCAATGAGGTGTATGTGCTTATACAATGAGAAATAAAAATTGTGAAATGCTTTGTAAATGTTATAGAAGACCACATAAAATTTTGGGTAGAGTAAAATTATTAGTTGATTTTGTTATTGATCTAATAGATCTGATTAAATGATGAGGTTGAAGTGAGTAATCAAGAAGGTGAACAAATTATTGAAAGGGTAGTATTCCAAACATAAGTGAATGAAATCTTTAAATCTATATTAAAGGAAGAAAAAACAAAATGATTATGTTATTATAGTTGATGTAGTGGGGTTGTTTTGGTATCAAAATAAGGGTAGTAAAATATGATGAAATGAATAGTATCCTAGAGATAGTAATTGAGGCATTGGGTAATTATGTTTATGCTAAAGAATATGTTGAATTATTCAACAAGAAAGATGAAAAGTAATAGATAGTGGATAAGTTATACACATAGAAGGAAATACTATGTGCAAATGGTATAGAGTGTAATTTTGAGAGGTGGATGGATAGTGGTGGGAAGAAACCCACAATAAGATTGAGAAAGAGAGTGAAATGTGTTCGGAAAATAAGGACAATATATGGTGCAACATGTAGATGGAAATAATGTAAATAATTCACATGGTAGAAGGGCACATCATGGGTTTTAATTAAAATTTATAATGTTGTTTCTACTATATAGCCCATAAAAATCTATCACTATTCACACAAACACTTGCCCTATGTATCTAGTGGAGAATAATATATGAAATCAAGATATATTGTATTGTAAAAAATGTAAAATAATGTCTATATATATCCAATCCTACTATAAGTACAAAGATTAATGAAAATAATGGATAACTATTTATAAATATCCTAAAATAATCAATATGCGGTTTCATTTAATGAGATATGTCTCATGAAGAAACCATTAATTAACATAGGTATGTGTTTTGGAATTTATTAAACTACCACTTTGCATTAAGAAGTGGCTTCCCATTTATAAGTTGCATAGGTCTTAGTAGATGTCTAGAAACATTGAATTGATATTTTTAATTTTGTAAAGATCATCAAAGATTCCAAGAGTCACATTATAAAACACAAAAGGAATGCAGGATTAAAAAATAAAGAGTGTGGGTGATTTCTCAAAGAACAAAGAATACAAAAGATAAGAGTGCTTAATGCACTTAGGGACTCATGTTTATTTTATTTCTTTTATTATAGTTAGAGATAGGAGAATTATTGAGTGTATCATGTGTGTGTGAAATATGTTTACTTACTCAAGAAAGATCAATAAAAATGTGGGTTTTAATTTTTGATTTCATATTTTGAGATATTGATATTGAAAGGGGGGAGGAATAAATAAGATTACAAATTTGGAGCACACCATGTGGGTGGTGGATAGAAATTAACAAGTGGATCACAAAATATAAAGAGATATGTTTGGTGGAGAGAGTATTTTGTCTAGTAAGTGATTGAAAGGAATGGAAATATTTCACTTAGAAGAATGTCATATATTATATTGTCCCTCAAACTAATAAAAAAATTTCTACCACCTATCCTAAATTTGTGATCACTATGCTAAAAAACTCTCACCCTACATATCTAAAGAGGCAAAATCTAGGTAATCAAGAAATCTTCCATAATATAAAAGTATCCAATAATTTTTACATGCATTTGAGCCCAAATATAAGTATGAAGTTAAAATACAAAGACTAATAACACTTAATTAGGATCATGGAACAAATAAGAATATACTTGATTTAACAGTTTTGGGAATATTGGAGTCTTATTCTTAATTTAGTTAAGGGTTTGAAATAATAAATCAGTAAATAATATTGAAATAATTTAACTACTAATTTACATAATTTATTTTTATTTTTAACCTTTCTAAAAATAACAATAAATATGGATAAAATAAGACTTAGCTTAAAAATAATTAAAACGGCTATTACAAGGTCTGATATTGGTTGTGTAGGACTGGGACAGTGTCACAAATTAAGATCTGGCTTTTGTTATGTGAAATGATAGGAGCACTAAAATATGACACCCTAGATTCTGGTGCTATTGTCCTCTTATACCACTATTGTCCAAATTGCTCATAGAGACCTAAGTTTTTTAGGTTTTATTTGTTATCCCTATGTGAGCTTGCCTATGAAATATAGACTACTGAAAGTCTACAAAACTCCTTGTAGAGTTGATTTAATCTTCAAACTGTAGACTTCATTATACTTTGATAAAACTTGAGAAAGAAGGGGGGTTATTGTGTGTAATATGCACTGAACATGTATCCACACCCCTTATGTGGGCATGCTACCTACATACCAATACTCTAAAGTGGGATCAATCCATGTGTATTTTTCCCACTTAATGTGATTTGGAAAATAGTGAATGCAGACATAAAAATGTTAAACTAGGTGTGCTTGAGGTGGCTAGGAACTAGTGTGAGGATCTGGATATTCTTGTAGCTGTATTGAATGGTTATATGTAGAGAATAGGGAAATTTGATTCAATGGTTTTTATTGTATTCTTGCTTGCTTTGTAATATTTTACAACCTCTTTCTAAATGAACTTTGAATGGTATTTTATATGGATCTATTGGTCATGGTTTGAATGTATTTGCACTAGGCCAATAAGATGAAGGATAAGAATTGGAGGGAATTAACCATTAGAACTCAAACTATAATTGGATAGGAGTGTTGAAATAGAACACCCTAGGGTCTAGTGCAATATTCCAAGTTGGTCACTCCTATCCTACAAGTGGGGAACCTAGGGGGATGGAATTAGCATAGGAAATATAGACTAGTTGAGCTAGAATCAAGTTTCAAAAGTCTATAGATGATTGGGAATAAACAAAAAGGTGTCTAGAAGGGTCATGAGAGCATGCAAGGGGGACCTATGGGGTGGATGTCACAAACCACACTCAATCTACCAATTTTGACATTCTATATTACTAAATTCCCCCCCCCTTTATTCTAGTGATGCAACAAAGTGAAATACTAAGATAAATGAAAAGTAGAAAATGTACCTAAACTTACCTGCAAGGGTGAAGCTCATGAAGTTGTGTGTTGTTGGATGTGCATAGAGAGAACATGTTTTGAAGTGTAAATTTTTAATATGAAATAAATATTAGATCAGTTCTTACTAGATATGCTATATCTAAAATAAGAACATACAAAAGCTAGGTAAGAGAGAGAGATTGGAAGAGAAAGGAACAAACACACCTCACCAATAATGTAAACCAATTTAAAACATATTGTGATACTGAGTGATGTTGGGTATTTGCTAAAAAATTTTATACAAAAATTAATATTGTAAATCAAGTTGAGTGCTCAATTCCCTGAGAGTGGCTCAAGAATGCAAAGGTTGGCCCTTTATCTCCATCATTACCCACTAGGTGAAGCTATGTGATCATGTATGTGTTAATCAATGTTTGGACTATGTGTCCAATCCTTCTGAGTAGGTGGTTCAATAATACAAATGCTAGCTAGACCTTTAGCTCCATCATTGCCCCATGAAGTAAAGCTATGAACTGATACTAGTATGAATGTGTGTCATATGAAATGGCTCTTAAAGCCCATGAATGTTCTAGAGTCTAACAATGTGGCATGGATAGCTGAATGTGTGATAGAAACTAGTCCACTCTTGGCCACTCAAAAAAGGTAGAGATTAGCCTTGTATGAAATCCAATCCAAAACTGGGCAATAGAGTTATGTGAAATCCACTTGGGAATGATGTCAACCACCTACAGATGGAATAAGACATGAAACTACTGACAATTTCTAGGTAATGCCATAAACTATAAAGAAGAGAAAGCAAATGTACTACAAACTTTGCCCCCAATCACTGGTATTTGTAATAGATTTTGATCTATAAGTTATACCAATTATCGTATCTAAAACTAAAAGTGAGAGCTATCATGCTACACATCATGGCCCCTATATCTAGATTCTCTAAGAAATATTGTACTAAAAATTTTGATTCTAAATAGAACTATTGCTAACAAAACTATAATTGTACTTACTTTTCTATCTATTTCTAGAAAATTTGGTTATTTTGTTGTTTGGATAGGAGTACCAAAATAGGACACCCTACTATCTAGCACTATAGTCTAAAGTTAGCACTCTTATCCTATGTTGATTCTAAATATTATTTTTTAATTATCATTGTCTATCTAGTCTATTCTACCTAGTTTGAATTTTGGTTATTGTTTTGGGTGTTCTAAAATTTAATATTTGACCTATTAGAGGTTATGATCTTTATGATAAAAACCCCTATTTTTTTCTCCCCCTTTTGAGGGTAGGAATGAATACCCTACAATGACTACCCTCAAAATAAAAATCCCTACAATTGGGTTATGCTATGAAAATAAATGATATAAAAATGATAATCGACAAGATATCTCAAGATATAACATGGTTTGTAATGGAGATTGTTAGATCAATAGGGGTATGCCTAGATAGATGTAATAAGTTAATAACATGTGGAATATAGTGAATTAGAACTAGAAGTCTGGTTAGTTGTTATTTTTTAAGTTTTATTTTTCAAGAAAGGATGGAGCATGATTTCCACCATGGAATCCAATAAAATAAGAGAATGCATGATGTGAATCATGGCATTAAAATAAATTAAGAAGAAAACAAACAAAAAAGGATGCAAGGGAAGAAGCAAGAAGCATGAAAAAGTGTCCAAGTAAACAAGGGACATGGGCATATGTCACTCAAACTAGAAATCAAGCATACAAAGGCATGTTCAAATGCCACATACACATATAATTGAAAATAAGCAAAGTTGGCATAAGGGCCACAGGCACATAAAAGAGTACAAGAAAAGGAGATTTAAAAATGTCCTAAGGTACATACAAGAGACAAAATAAGAATTTATAAATGCAATCATATCTAGCTACACAAAGCAAGAAGGAAAGAATGTAAATACTAGAAATACAATTGCATCTAACTAATCAAAGAAAAAAGTGAAAGTGTGCAAGACATGTAGTACAAGACTAGGTATATGCTAAGAAATACATAAGTTCTATATACTAGTGAGTGTCAATAGAGTAATATTTGTAAGCTAGTAAGTAAGTACATCAACATGATAACTCAAGTGTGTGGTGTAGGAATGACATAACCTAGATGGTGTAGTCATGTAGAAGATGCCCCCAATGGGTAGGTATATTGATGTGTGTCTTGAATATAGAATTAGGATGCCCCCTTAATGGGTAGAGTGAAGTAATCATGGATCTAGATATTACTACACACACTCAAAGAAGATCAAGTAAAGCATGGTAATGTAGATAAATCAACAAACAATAAAATAGAACATCAAAATGTAAGTCTAGAATGGTAGTAGAAATGTAAAGCATGGATGATGCATACAATTGAAAAGTTTTTGAATTTTGAGTTATTTGAATGTTTTTATATTTTGAATGTTTTTGTATATTGAATGTTTTCAATTTTTTTAGTATCTTTAAATCAAGATATGTAAAATCATTCATTAAGGGACAATGTACAAGAAATTTAAGAGAATTTATGTATAATCAAGTAAAGAGAAACTATGTACAATTAAGCTAAAATGAAACTATGTACAAGCATATGAATAAAAAAATATGTACATGACATAAAAGACTAGGATAGAGGGGGTAAAGGGTCCAAAGATGGATCTCACTGGGGATGGAGATGGAGGAAGGGATCATGACCATCATCTAATGCCTCAAGATCATCATCATAAGTATCATCATATGCCATAGACTCTGTATACATGGTGTCATCTTGTCGAAAGTAAACTGAATGTTACTTTGGTGGTGAAGATGTTGATACTCCTCTGGGATGTTTAGATCTAGTAGTAGATGGATTCAGTGGAAGTGGTGAAGCTGGTGCCAATGGTGATGTAATCTAAATAGTACCTCAAACCTATAGTTTATGTAATCTCTACTATAAAGTTGTACATGAGTCAATGTCATAGCTTGTGATTCAGTGAAAGAGACAAAATGGGTGACTATCTTACCATGATAATATGCTAATAGATATGTTTTGTATTATAGGTAGTGTGATTAATTCATGATCAAGTAACATCTATATCATAATATATGGTTGATGTTATGTGCTACCCACCTGAATCTGAATGACTGGCTCTATATCCATAGAGGTTACCATTTGAACTGTATGTGCCAAGTGATCTATCTATAGCTGCAAATGTGGAGTATATCTTGAGAGTGTAGTGTGAGATTCTAAGAGTGATGTAGGATGTGTAATGAGCACTCTAGAGTCATCTCAATACTCTCCTAGGCCAACTAGTGTAAAGCTCAATCCACATAGATAGTCATACATGCGTATGGGTGTTGTATCATCATCTAAAGCAGCCTACAAATTTGTATCAACATCATGTATATATGGTAACTCTACATTTACCACAAGAGGTAACTATGATATGTGAGTCTCATCAACTATAGTAGTAAAAGATGGCAGTACTATGAGAATATATGTTATTATTAGAGTAATTCTAACTATTAGAGGAGTTATATTTATAGAATTGACTGATACTACTAGAATTGGTATTCATGATCATATAATTTTAATAGGTGTAGGAACCATGAATGATGGAGTAGCTAAAATGGTTGAAGTTGTTATGACTGGCTGAGTATCTATAGTTGAGGACACAACTATAAGTGGAGGAGTACGTGATGTGTTGGTCTCTCCTACCTCATAGATATGTATCTAATTAAGATAAATGCAATGAGGTGGTGATTGAACTATGATGACTCTACAATTTGACAATATCAAAATGGCTGGTTATATATTGGGCATGTGTATAGGTATCCTTCATGGAGAAACATAACACATCAATGAAGAGTAAAAATAATTGTCCCCATAGCATGTATCCAAGGTCATCCAAGTAAAAGATTATAGTGAAGAGGACCTGGCATGACCCAGAACTATGTATAGAGGGTTTTGGGCCCTACCATGATATTCAAAGTAATGGTGCCCAATGTCTGTCATGGTATATCATCAAACCCTATAAAATTCTTTTATTATTTATTCATGGATGCCATATCTACGCCCATGGTCTGTAAGAATGTAATATTACATATATTAAGTGAGGAACCACTATCAACTATAACTCTCTTAGCTTCGCTGGTTTTAACATGAACTTGTATGAATAATGGTAAATTTTGGTCAATAACTATCTGAGATGGCATGTCTTCTTGATCAAAAGAAATAACATATTCTATAGTTTTTAATGTGTTGACCACTGATGTAAAATAAGAATTCTCTGAATCAATGGGCATAAAAGTTTGAGTGAGTGCCTAATAAAGAATGTCCTTGAATGCATTGGATTTATGAAGTAGTTCAAACATGGAAATCTTGGTCAATGTGTTTTGAAAATGATCAATAATATCATATACCTTATGTAGATATGCCTATGCAGGTAGGTTAGGCCTATGATGGGAATGAATATGAGGGTGGTGGGGTTCCTAAATAGGTGAGGGAGGTATGATATCATGTTGAGTAATAACTCTAATTGCATTATCTACTATGTATAGAGGACTAGTAATAGCTACAAGAGGAGAACAAAGATAATTGATAGGTTGAGGTGGTGGAGGGACAAAGGGTGTCAACTAGGCTCTTTGGTGATGGGTAGCGACCTAGGGAAAAGAGAAATGGACCATGCAACATGATTTGGTATAGGATAAAGGCTCCAAGGGAGGTGAGGTAAGAGGTATCTTAACATGTTTAAGATTGAATTTCTTAATATCATCCCATATTATGAAAAGTAAGCATGAAATGCAAAGAATGAAGCGTTGTATTAGTATATTGTAAAATTCATCATTCATGTACATGATAGGACCGAGCATGGTCTCCTAATTATTTTTAAAAAATGTAATAAATTCTTTTAAATAAATGAGATCCATTTTTTTATGTGAAATCTGATTTTAGATGTAAGGTGATACCTCAAAAGCAATGGGACCTAGTATATGCAACTAGGGTTTTGAACAATGACTATTTTTAAAATTACTATGGAATTTTAAAAATTAATGTGAATTTTTTATTTAAATATGCAGGTAAAAAATTAAAAAATATATTGGAAAATTCTTGATTTAAAGGGACCTAGTATATGCAACTAGGGTTTGGAAGAAAATTGATTTTTTTAAAAAATTTACTATGGAATTTTAAATATTAAAATGAATTTTTGATTCAAATATGTAGGTAAAAAATCAAAAAAATATTGGAAAATTATTGATTTAAAGGGACCTAGTATATGTAACTAGGGTTTGGAAGAAAATTATTTTTTAAAATTACTATGGAACTTTAAAAATTAATGTGAATTTTTTATTTAAATATGCAGGAAAAAAATTAGAAAAATAATGGAAAAATACTAGGACCTAGTATAGGCAACTAAGGTTTGAAAGAAATAGTTTTTAAGATTACTATGGAAAATTTTAAAAAATAAATGTGAAAAAATTGGTTTATATATGTAGGAAAAAAATAAAATAAAAACTTATAAAAATCAACAAGGAATTTACGCTAGGGTTTCTAGGGTTTTTATGCACAAACAAAGTTAGGTTCACTAAATGATTTAACTATTTTGAGAATATTAGAGTCTTATTCCTAATTTAGTTAATGGTCTAGAATAGTAAATCAATAAATAATATTGTAATAATTTAACTACTAATTTTTATAATTTATTTATATTTTTAACCTTTCTAAAAATAGTAATAAATATGGATCAAATAAGACTTAGCTTAAAATGAAATGAAATGACTATTTTAGGGTCTGATATTGGCTATGTAGGACTAGGACAACATCAAAAATAAGGATTTGGCTTTCATTTTATGAAAGGATAGGAGAACTGAAACAAGACACCTTAGAGTTTGGTGACATTGTCCTCTTCTACCACTATTATCCAAACTACTCACAGAGACCTAAGTTTTATGGGTTTTGTTCATTATCCCTGTGTGAGCTTGCCTATGAAGTATTGACTATTGAAATTATATAAAATGCATTGTAGATATAATTTAATCTTCAAACCCTATACTTCATTATACTTTGATAAAACTTGAGAAAGAAAAGGGGGGTTAGTGTGTGTAAGATGCACTAAACGTGTATTCACACCCCTTGTGTGGACACACTACCTACATACCAATACTCTAAAGAGGGATCAATTCATATGTAGTTCTCTCATTTAATGTGATTTTTGCAATAGTGAATGCAGATGTAAAAATGTTAAACTAGGTGTCCTTGAGGTGGCTAGGGACTGGTATGAGGATTTGGATATACTTGTAGTTGTATTAGATGGTTGTATGAAGAGAATAAATAATTTTTCTTTATTGGTTTTTCTTTTATTCTTGCTTTCTTTATAATATTTTACAACCTCTTTCTAAATGAACTTGGAATGGGCTTTTATAGGAATCCATTGGTCATGAGTCGAATGTATTCATGTTAAGCTGATAAGATGAAGGATAAGAACCAGAAAGAAATAACCGTTGGAGCTTAACATGTAATTGGATAGGAGCACCAAAATAAGACACCCTAGGGTCCAATTATATATCCCAAGTTGGTTGATCCTATACTACATGTGCAAGACCAGGAGGGATGGAATTAGCAACAGAAATGTAGCCTAGATGATCTAGATTAGGTTTTAGAAGTCTACAAATGATTGGGCATAAGAAAAAAAGTGTCTAGAAGGGTCATTATATCATGCAAGAGGGACCTATAGGTTGGTTGTGACAAGCCACACTCAAGCTACCAATTTTGACATTTTATATGACTACACTACTATATTTAGTGAAATAGAGATTTATCTATCTCATGATGAAATTGTTAATTAATGAAAGATTTTGTTAATTGACAATTATAAAACCACCAATTTGCATTAAATAATAGTTTTTCTTATGAAAGTTACATATTCCATATGAAGTCTTGTAAACATTTAATCTTTTTTGGTCATTTTAAAGATCAGCTAGAATTTCATAAGCCACTTCATTATTAAGAACAAAAGAGAAGGGTTAAAAAATGTAGAATAGATTAATATGGCTTTTATTAACTAAAAGTTATAAAATCACCATTATGCATTAAGTAATATTATTACCCATAGTAATCATTGAATACCTTTTAAATTCCATAAGCATTCAATTATTATTGTTGACTATTTTGACCACAAGTCAAAATAGGTCAACCCCCTATAGTAAAAAACTTGATATTGTGGTATGTTATCATGTTATATGGTGTTTCATGGTCAATTTTAAGTCATTTAATGTGTTATTAGCCTTGGTCATAGTTAAATCTAATCCCAAGTCATTCTATGTCACTTAAAGGCCATATTTGGGCAATTTATGAAGGTGATATGATTTTAATTGATAGATAAACATTATAAACTCTCTTAAAACATACAATATGTTATATTCATTTTCAATAATGTCATTCCTAACTAAAAATTGTAGGTTCCTGACTGAAATCAAGATAATAAGTGAAAAGGAGTTTTGGTAGTTGTACGGCCTATAGAGGAGAGTGGCACATGGTAAAAGATTATATAATGTCTCTTAAACTTACCTAACTTCATTTTCATTATTTATTTACTTTTTTTATATAAAAAATAGTTGAAAAACATTCAGATTCTCCATTTCTCTACTAGACATGCAGAATTGGTCAACAAGTCTTCTAATGGTACAACCAATAGGAGAGGTTCAAGTTCAAATTATATTGGTGGTGGATATTTAACTTGGTATAATTAATTTTCATGGTATTATTTTTAAAAATGGTTAACTATACTTTATTAACCATTCTTATGAAGTTGACTATCTCATTTTTTTGTTAATCCCCATAACATGTTGGTTTTGCTTCTATTTGAGCTAGTCTGTATAAAAAAATTTATGAAAATTATTTTATAGGATATATAAATACTTATCACATGTATTACTTATTTTTTTTACATGTTTTTATGTGTCTTCATGATTCAAACATTTCAATTTGTAGGTTGATATCACTAGTGGACTTGTAATCAGGTTTCACTAATTGTAGAAGGTTTCCTTACATGCAATGGTTTAAAATAAATTTTAAGTGATAAATTTCATGATTTTTAATTCATATCAATCCCCTATACTTATAATATTATCCTCAAAGGAGATCATCCATGGATTTTCAGTCAAGAAGGATCCAGAATCAACTTCTTGCATGAATATCATACACAGTCAGCTGAGTGAGATGTTTTTAAGTTTTGATAATGTTCACGTAGATATAATTAAATTTTTAAAGAGTTTGTAAAACTTCTTGGATCATGAACAAATAATCCAAGTCATTTAAATGTCATTTGATTGAGTAGGACAACCAGTTCAAGCCACATACAGAGTCATGCACCATTGATGTGCACCTATAAGAGACTAATAATGTTATAATGGAAGTATTGAAACTTGTTTCAATTATTTCAAGGTAAATAAGATCAATTTTATAACTTTTGAGAAGGTTTGGTATTGGTTATAGAACATAACCATGTACATTGTTGATAACTTACCTCCACCATCTTGTATACTAAAATTTCCACCTACATGTGGATCCCATAGAGACTTGAAAATGTTGCACAGAGATGTTTGAACATGTTTTGAGACCTTCCTTGAGGTATTAAAGTTTTTAAGGTGCCATGAGAACCATGTTTGAATCTATAAATTAGAAGGAATGTTTAAAGAGTTATGTACATATGTAGAAACTGAGTTCAGGGACAAGTTTCCTTTAAAACTCCAAAATAGAGCCCTAGCTACTTTTGATGCTACTACATATCAGTATAACATGGAGTCTATATGAGTTTGTGTGTTTCCATCATGAGTCCCTATCCTAGGGGATATGACTTCATTAAATAAAGTGGAATTTTGGTTCCAATTAGTGATGAAAAGGATGCTTCTATTATTGTAAATCTTTCATTACACTTTTTCAGTGTTCTCTACAGTATCATGAACTCTAGGTGACCTTACACTCCAAGGTAGTATGATGGACACATCTCTCCATGGAAAATGACCACATTAAGTTAATAAGGTTAATAGTGTCTCAAATGAAATTAATTAAAGTAGAATTACAAGATCTTGATCTATACTACCACATATAGATGTGTCCTTGCTTCTAAAGAGGACACTTATAGTTGATTATAGGTACCTATTCTTAAGCTGAACCTTGGTGAGAAGGACCCTAAAAAAATGAACACTTATCATTTGAAAATGAATCCAAAGCTAGATAATAGACTTTATGGTATGTAACATAGGTTCCAAGAACTAAAATGCAATCCATAAGGACCCTTTGGTCATCAAAATGACCACCTACAACTGAACTACATATTGACTGTATACTAAGGATGCACAACTTAAAGATGGACTAGACCTATGGGTAGAGGTAAGTATAAATAATAAAATATATTACCTTGGTGAATTTTAATATGTTTTAAGTCATATTACATGAATTCTACGTCCAAGTTAAACCCTATAGGTATTCTTTTTGAGTAAAAACATAGTACAAAGTCTGTCAACCTTGTCTAGTCAAGAGAAAGGTGTGTAATGAAGAGTTTGGCAAAGTTGAAAATTGTTGATATGTATAATATCACCTTGTAAATTATATTATACATCATATGAGACTCCTATCATATGTAAATAGGTCAATATAAGCTTTCTAACATGAAACATATAGTCCATATGTGAACCCTATATATAGTGAGTTCTCCACAAGTTTGTCTTAGGTTTTGAGATATTTTAAGGTACCAATGATGTGACAAAACCCTAAAAATTTGTAAATATTTTATATATGACCTTTTAATTCTTCTCATAACATTTTAATTTTTAATACAATAGGGGAGATGCCCTTTGTTCTATTTTAGATAGAGGGCACTCCTAGAAAGTTAAATCCTATAGGTTTAGCATGAAAAGGATAGAAAGATCAGTTTCAAAATATGGATCCTTTCAACGAGGTATAATTAAATGTGTTAGACATGAAAAAAATTAATAATTAAATTCAACCTTAGGAAACCACTTAGAGGTGGTTGTGAGCAACAAGACACAATCAAGTCTATTAGGCCTTAACTAGGTCTAATGCCTAAAAAGGGTATAATATCATTTATAATACGAAGTAAGTCTCAAAAAGTATTATAGGAACTCAATTTGGAGTTCTAATGTGTGTAAAAAAAAATTCATGTATAGGAGACCATAGAGAAGCCATTTTTTGGCTTAGAGACATGACAACCTACACAAAATGCCTTGAAGAGCTCAAGAGGCCATGGTTTGAATCTCACAATAGCATGGATGATTAGCATGAAATATTTATGGGATAAGATATGTTTGAGAGGGTCTTGAACTTGTATTTTGTGTATTTTTTCTACGTATTGGATGTCACAACTTTATGAACAATCCTTAGAAGCTAAAACCATCTAAAACCCTTGCTAAGGCCTTGAATGGAAAGATGAAGAAGGAGAGGTATAAATATGAGTTATTTTGAGAAATAAATTGATTTTATCTTATATATAACTCTCCATGGATCCTTATCATCAATTTTATTTCTATCTTACTTGTGTGAACAGGATAAAAAATGGATTTGCTTGATATTTTTTAGTGTTTTGTAGGTGTAGAAAGGATTCAAAGGATAAAATTCACTTTGTGAGAGATATTGGGTCCTATCCTAACTCATAATATCCATTTATTACTTTAGTATAGCTCACAATTATCTCTACTAACACCTTCATCTTAGCCAGTCCAACTGGCATAGTGAACAAAGAGTGATAACCAAGTAAGAAGGTGATAACTTCAATTGGGAGGAATTTTAAGGTTTTATTGATAGAACTAAGGGAATGAATACTCTTGAAAAGTGTCATTCCCTCTCTTGTATTAATTGGTTTGAGAAATTTATGAGTATCTTAGTGCCAAATATGAAGATAGGTCTAAAGGAGGATGATAGTGATTATAGGTAGTGATAACTCATCTCTAGAATAATATGACCAATTAAGGACACAACAAATTCATTTTAGGGCCTATTTTTAACCCACGCTTAAAATTAAAATCATATCATATGTTCCTAGTCTATTTTGGAGTGTTCATGGAAGGTCAAATGATGAAGGTGGTTTCTAGGCAAGTAATTGAATAGACCTACACTAAATTATAGGAATTTCATGCTTTGAGGGACATTTTTCCTAGTATACCTTGGATGTTATGTTACATATTCCTATATCATGTATATTTAACTCCTCTCATATTTACAAGTGTTCTTGTGACTCTTGGACTTCATTCTCTTCTTTCCTCTCTCAAATTCTATAAGTACTAGCATTTTTTGGCTTTGATCTAATAATTCCACACATGTATGGTGAAGCCTTATTAGTTTTATGTTATAATTTAACTTTTAAAAATAAATTAAATATAGTTTTTATTTCATGAACATTTTGTCTAAGTGTGTGAAGTGATGAATTATGTAGTTTAGTGATAAGTTTTATCCTTACTTCTCCTTATCATTTCATGTTTATGCAAGAGTTATCAATCTAATAGGTCATATAGATTATAGCTAGTGTGTTAGGATCATTTCAAGTATGCAAGTGTCCTTATATACAATAATCTTATCTCTAGCCTACTTACCTTGAGTTGTCACATTAATATCACCTCTATATTAAAACACTTATGTTAGAACATCTTAGGACTTTCAGGCTAGTTTGTAGGTCTTATTCTCAGTGAAAGAAGTATGATATCATAGTGAATATCTTCATGGTGTACCACCCCCTTAGAGTAATTTTATTTCATGCATACTTTTTTCCATTTTCCCACAAGTAATAAGTCGTATAGGTGATAAACACTTCAAGACAAATTCAGAGAGCTAGCCCTTAAACCTAGAGGTCTACTTCTACTATAGGTAAACCCACATGCCTATAAGTATTCCAATGTTGCCCAAATCTTAGATCAGGATTTAAAAACCTCCTCCAAGGTGAAATTTTTTGTGACAACAAATATTTTATTAGCTTTTTTAGGATTGGATATAATTCCAAGAGTTACTTAAGCAAAAATGGAGGGGAAGGATTAGAATAAATAAGAAGGGAAAAGTTTTCATGTGGTTTTTGAGATATCACAATGGAGAAAATATTAAGTAGTTCATTTCATTTACAAATTGATGTGTATTTTTTTCATCTTATTATAGTTAAATAGATGATATTGAATGAATTTGTACTATATGTGTGTAATTTTCTTACTTCCTCAACTAAGATCAATACAAATGTGGGTTTTAGTTTCCAATGTCATATTTAGTTTATCTTTAGGAATAAAGATGCAATGACAAGATTGTCCTTCATTGGAACCTTAGTTCATGAAAACATCAAGTAGTTATTTATCAAACCTATGGGTATAATAATATGAGGATAAATATAATGCTAACAAAAATACAAAGGGTGCATTAATAATTATACTTAAAATAAAACAATTTGAAATTATTATATCGAATAAAGATGCTCATAAAATGAATAATGATGATAAATAGTGTCTCCATACAAAAGAAAAGGAACCATTTTAAAATTTAATTAAGAATTGGTGTTAGATTTGGGAATTTATGCATGGATATCACTTTTAGGTACCCTTTTTTATTGAGTTGGATTAATATGAAAAATTACATTCCATTACTTTGATCAATTCTAGGTTTTATCCTTATTTGATGACTAAACTTAAAGAATAATTTTTTTAGTTGTTAAAAAGGGTCAAAAAGTGTTTAAAATGTTGTCAATTAAGTAAAATAATGGTATAATGGATGTCTAGGATGAATACATCAAATAAAATAAATACATATCTACCCTGGTATGAAATTAAAATCTATTTTGAGTTGTTAGTAAATGGAATGGGAAAAGATAGGAAAAATAGGTCCATACTTAATTTATAATTTTCATGATCTATTATAGTGACTTATAATGTATGAAATAATTTCTCAAATTATGCATATGATATTCCTAAAATATTGTAATATTTTTTATGGTGAATAGTTTCAAACTGATATGAACATGATAGCAACTAGATTGAGAATCCAAAAGTGGTAGTCTATGTTGAAAGCACTCTCTCCAATCTAAAAAAATCTATATGTGTTCTTGATGTATAAAACATTTTGGAATCCTTTATTAAATGTAGCAGTTCAAAATAATCCTCTTTCCATTAATAATAATTTGGAATTTAGATATCATAATTTCTTCTCTTCTTGATGCAATCCTAACTTAGCCTCAACACCCAAATACACATCTAAGATAAATGAAAATGTCCAAATTAAATTATAATAGAACCCCTTGAGGGTTTTAGATACACATCATTAAAAAAATTGAGGTCTTAAATTTTTTTGAGCACTTGTGAGTGACCCAACCCATGTGAGATAACACTCCTCCTTTGCATTAGAACACACACACACACACATAGATATAGATATACATACATACATATATATATTATAATACAAAGGAGTGTTATCTCACTTGGGTTGGGTCACTCATAAGATATATATATATATATATATATATATATATATATATATATATATATATATATATATATATATATATATATATATATATATATATATATATACATACCTAATGTAGCTTTTTTTTTTAAATTTTGTAACCACAAAATTTTAGTAGATGATAAGGGGATAAGAAATAATTTTAAGCCTCCTTGAAAAATTTTCAATAGATATATTGAATGTTTTGATCAATAAAATTAGTTATTTTGACATAAATGGCTTATGATACATACATAATCTCATTTGAATTAAAATTGGGACACATTCATGTATATACTTATGTAGACACCTAATTTTGGTATAAAACCCTTATATTTTGTATCTTTTTAATGGTTTAATACACTAGACTATTTTTAAATATTTGGATATTTTAGACACTTTTCACCAAAATTATATTCTTTGTGTCCTTGAGACATCTAAATTTCCTCATAAACACCATAAATATATCAATTTTAGGACCAAAATTGGATATAGTCATCCTATATTTATCTTGTTTTATGTTTTTAGCCTTTTTTTGAGTCATTTCATAATAGGTGGTTCACTAATTTTGACTTGGTAATAGTCAACATTATACTGAATTAGAAACTTTGAATTGATTCCCCATGCCTTGATTAAATATTTTCACTATTCTATAAGGATTCTCTATGTACACATGTGTCTTATAGAATCTTATATATATATATATATATATATATATATATATATATATATATATATATATATATATATATATATATATATATATATATATATGTAAATATTGCTAGTTATTCCTCATATATAAACTTATAGATCTCTTACAAGCCAAATGTCTTAATAAAATTTTCCAAGTATTATCAAGAGGTCTACACATTCAACCAAAGATCAAGTACATCCATCCTATATTTCATAAACATATTTCCAAATCATGTTTGATCATTTATTGTAGAAAGAGACTATTTTAGCAAAGCATATATCTGATTCTTTTAATCGAGGGAGAGGAGGTGAATTATTTTATTATACCTGGATTTGGAACACTCACAAGCACTAGACATAATTCAAACCTTATTATACTATGTACGATATAGGGATTTGAAATGTCCAAGAGGGAGGTTGGGGTCACTAACCATTACACATGTTTTATTATTAAAAAATTAAGGTGGATTAGGTATACAAATTATAATATAAATTTCAAATAATTTTTCTCATCAATGCATCAAAGTGAAGCCAAGATATTGACCATATATCTTGGGAAAATTATCTCAAAATTAGAGGACCTTAATTTTTTTATAACACAAAATCATATCATCAAGTTATAATTACTATCATATTGTCACAATAGTTAGCCAAATATATCCCATGTCAAAATTAGTGGTCTTTATATCTTTTAATTTTCTCAAATAAGAATTAAATTTTAGGGTTGTAGTCTAGTTAGCCTCAAGATCCATTTTCTAATCTAAGAATGTAGCTACAATTAACCTGTATAAATTTTTTATCCACTTATCTTTGTATATTCATTACTATTTATTACCAATCATTTGATGGTTGTTTTATTTCCATATTTTAGCACATTAGGGTTTCATTCAAAGCTATATATTACTACATTGACTTAGATCACTAGTGTGTGTATTGTTTTTACATCATATTTTTAGAATTCACCTTTTGTGTCATTATTTTCCATTTTTTTTTGGTGAGCTAGTATTTTTGATCATATAACCTTCACAATTCATATAACCCTTCTTTGGGGATCTTATATTACCTTCTAAATATATTTTATAGATATTGGTAGTGGTCATCAATTTTTAATTGACACCATATGCTTGTGCCCATTCACAACTCAAAATTTAGTTATTATATTTTGGTGAACCTCTTTTTTCTTTAAATATATAAACATTAGGGTCTATTTTAATTATCACCTTATAAGGCATGGCTTTCCATAAGTTGGGTCTTATATTTTTTATTTTATTTTTATTTTTTTTAATTACTTTATCATTAACCATAGATTATCTTATGTTTCCCATGTTTACATATTATTTTAATTAAGAGATCTATACCAAAAATGCCTACTAGGTGAAGTGCTAGATTGAATAATGTTATTAGTAATTTTATTCAATTTATTTCACCTAATAAATTTACTTCTTTTAATTGAAAAAATAATAAATGTTGGTGTTATAAATACTCCTTATGTGATTTATAATATAAATGATGTAATATTAATGGTGAATATAAATATATTAATAATGCTTATAGTTATTCTAATGATTATTTGTATTAAAATGCTTTTGATAACAATACCAATGCTTTTAATTAAAATGTGTCTTATGTTAATTCTTTAATAAACATTTTTACTATTACTAAAATTAATTTTGAAAATTTTCTTTCAAAGGTCCTTAAATAAATTAATGATATTATTTTGTTGGTGAAAATTGAAATAAGAGAAAATTGGATAAGTAATCTACTACACATGATAATCTTACTAATGATCCTTTGAATCTTGAATGTCAAGATCTAGTTTGAAACCAATTAAAATTTGTGAATTATTTAGATGGACATTTTCATGACTTTCTATATGTTGTTTTGATGATATTATTATCATACCATGACATAATTAAAATGCTCTAATTTTAAGTTGATTACATTATTATTATGAGAATGACTATGTTTATGATTTTTTATTTTAGTTTATTAATCAACTAATATCATTAAATATTATAATGGTTCAAATGTTGTTTATGTATTATTTTAATGATTTCAAGAATTACCATGAGATAGGTTTTATCGAAGGAGTTTGGTTGGCAAAGTTATGTATGTGGTAAGTCAATTACATTATACAAATGAATATAGTGACATGAGTTTCCAAAAAATATATATAATTTATTAATCAGTTGTTAAATAATTTTTTGATTGACTATTTAATTTTTACCTTAGAATATTCATCCTCTTATTTATTACCTAAATTTTTTGAAAATATGTTCCACCACTTTAAATTTCCATTTAAATTATTTGAAATGCATTCTAATAATATTTATTTCCCTTATATGTATTTCCTCAACCTTTGTGCATAATATTTAACATTAAAAAGATGCACAAGATATAAATATTTACAAAAAAAAATTTAAAAAAAAATACATTATTTTTTTGAAATAAATATAAAATACTCCAAAATGGTTTCATGTTACTTTTTTTTTAAATTCTGATGTGAATTACTTGAGTTTGTACTATTAAGTGATATTGATGTCTAACTGAGAATTAAAGTTTCAAATTCACAAAATTAAAACCAATTATAACCAATTTTTATAAAAATTATATATGCATGTCCACCAAACATTATATTAAATACCAAATACTGGAAAACATAATTCCTAGACATTATTATTACTAGAAGTTGCTTTGAGGGTGTAAGAAATGTTAGAATAATTATATATTTAATTTCTCATGATTTATTTGTAAGTTTTTTATTTTTATTTATGGAGTATATCCAAATTTTATGTTTACAATATGAGAACTCCCTAATGCAAGGTAATTAAACCTATAAACTCTCCTTGTGACCTAGGAATGATGACCAAACAATCACCTTTCATCTCAACCAGTGACTCTTATGCCATGGCATTTGTGTTTTATCATGAGTGATCCCCAATTATTCATCCATCTAGCATGCAAATTGTAAAATATTCGATACTCACTTCAATTGGAATAAAATAAAAAATATTAAGTCCATAACCTCTATGTATTCCCCCAACCTCTTTGTAGTGGGTGTAGGGTATGTAAATTTTATCACTTCCCTAAAGTTAGGGAAAATGCATGATATGGGCACTTTATTGTATGATATCACTTGAAAATACCATGTCATTGTCCCTCATCATTGTCATATTTATCTTCATGATGTAGTTATTGAGACGTCACAGTTTTAGAAATTAGGGTAAATGCTTGACTAAAAGGAAACATGAAACTAATGTAAAATAAGTCACAAAGAAACAAGGGATAAAATTAGTTATTGTCTATGTCATTGTTATTTTTGGTATAAAACTCAACTACAAGAACATTTTTTGACATCCATCAAATCATAATCAAAAGTATATTTTTTTTATAATTTAATGCATTTTAATATTATTGGTAGGCTCAAAAATGATCTTTAGTATCATGTGATACACTTTAGTCTTGCTCCAATATAGTAAAATCAAGATGGTTGACATTGTAGGTTTTGGTATTTGGCATAATCATAGTTAGTTTTAAAATAACCCCCAAAACAGTTTGGAATTGTATATCAAAGTACATTTTGGATGCATGTTAGACCCTAATTAACTCACTTGTTAATGCAATAAATAAATGTTTAACATACTCATGTACTCATAATTGGAACCAAAGGAGGTAAACTAAGGTAATTATATAGAGGTAAATACATACAAAAGGTACCATGGGGAAACATGTTACTTTAATAAATGTTTTATGGGGTTCAGGATGTATCAATGTACACATACATGAATAAGATCCAAGCACCATATTTAGTACTTGTATTTCCACATATCATCATTTCTAGATCCTTAACCCTAGGTAAATACCTCACCCTCCTCAGTGGGTTTCAATCTTGATCAAGGATGGTTAAGTCTGAGGATTAGTTTAACTAAGAAGGATAACTCTAGCATCCTAAGTTAACATTCAAGTTAACAAAAGTTCAGGTTACTAACCTCATATTTAAACATAATTTATACAAGTAAACATAATTAGAAACCATAAATCAATTAATCAAATACAGATTTATGATCATTTATGTAATAAAAAATATTATTACATAAAGAGAATAGATTTAAAACTCAAGATTTCATAGTGCTATTGGCCGAGGTCATAAACAACTTATGACCTTTAATGTCACCACACCATTGTTTAAATAAATCATACATCATTCATTTACTAAACATAGATGGCATTATTTAGAATAATTATTAATGATATAGTTATTATCAATATCATTATTCATCAAATATCCTATAGATAGTTTATAAATTAATCCATATAACAATATTATATTAGCATAGCCAATGAAACATTATAAAATAAGAGAGATCAATACATTATATATCCAAGGTATATAATCAATTAGTCATTAATTACCTATGTATTTCAAGAGAAGGAATCTATGTATTAATCTAATAGTTAACTCATTTTTAGATAACTATATAAGAAAGGAATCAATTATTTTCACACAATTTTTTAGTATTATCTATGTAAATGCATATATAACAAACCATCACATTCATATTTAAATGAAATACAAGAGAGAAACAAGTAATTCACATACAATAGAATATAACACAATCATACAAAAACAAAATGTAATTGAGTTTCAAGTTGATTAGAACCCATATAAAATGTACAACTTAAATAAATTTTACAAATTTATATTGGCAAGCCATGGGTAGAAAGATAAACACGTTCAGTTATTGGAAGGGAAAGTGAAAGCATATATAGCCCAAGGAATGGAAATCAATAATCATGGATGTTTTAGTTATATAATTATGGAACATCATGTGAAGTAGAAACACTATACAACTTACTTATTTCATTTAATTGATTCATAATAGCAATATTCAATTTAAACAATTCATTGAAGATCCTTCAACTTTATTTATTACATAACTATACTATGTAGAAATATTATACATGCTTATGAAACATCTTGATTAAGAAATGGAGTTAAATTAAATTTTAATTCATTCCTTATTAAATGTAAGAACAATACTAATAATTTTATTATCTAATATTTACAACATATATACCTTACGTGCAACTAGGTATATCTGAATGAGAGATAGAAGGAAGGATTCTGATTTGGTTTTGGTATGTACCTACAACTAGTATTTTTTAATAGTTTATGCATAGCTGAAAATGACTAAGAATCTCATATACATGCATCTCTATAATTGTGTTTACCATATATAATGTGATAAACCAAAGGTAACTATTAATATTATCTCTCATGATTAAATTAAGAATATGTTTTTATAAAACAACATAGTATGTATCTAATTGACTATACAATATAACCAAAAGATTATTCTTGCATTATAATATAAATCTCAAAGTTGTAATCAATTATACATAATGTGTTTAATAAATCTAGTATAATTTTCTAATTAAATCCTACTCAGGATAAAATCCATAGATCAATTTGAATATTTAGGTTATCCATTTAGACCAAGGAATCAATAATTAAATGATTATTTGAATTACCATATACAAGAATATATAATATCTCAACTCAATTATAAATTAACATTGGAAGAGTAATTTATGGAATATTTTATCAATGTGAGAATTAGAACAACTATCTAATAATTTAATGTACCTAAAGTGTATCACCTTCAACAGCATATATTAAATTAGCCATCTTACCCTTAGGTAACATTCATATTTATTTTAATTCTGCATCACATTATTAACATAGGCTAGCAATAACATGATTAACCCATAATAATCAAAATTGCATACTATCTAGATCAAATATTAAATTTGAAATATATTAAATAGATAAACATAATTAGCATAATTAATTTGTTACCAACTTACTTCATGCATATGCAACATCATCAAAGCATGAAGATAAAAGTGGATGAACTGGATATGCCCTCCCAACCAACCTTATGACCCCAGTCATCAATGGACCTTACCACCCCAACCATCTATAGGATGTTGGTTGTGGTAACTAGGAATGTGAAGGGAATTATGAGCAATTAGATTTCCAACTAAATGGCATCTCAACAATAAAAGAATACAAGAAGACAAATTATACCATTTCGAGGTGAGAGAGGAAATATCTAATCTATCTTTAATATAGATTATAAGTAGGGATGACTAACATGGATGCTGAATGATATAGAATGGATTAATAATGAATCCATTATATATTCTTTGAATTAACTACCTTGGATCCCCATCCGGTTTATGATCAACCTTTAACTATCTCGACTGCCAATATATACTTTTATTTAATATACCCATTTATTTTAATAACTCAGGTCTAGTCTAGGAATGGTAACTAGATAATATACAACCAAATAAATGAGCAACATAAACATCCAAATAAGTCACTTAATTTATTCAAACAAGAATAATAATTCAAACTAGAATATAACATTTCAATGCTTAAAATATCAACCCAAACCCAAATATTACATAAAATCAAATGAAAACTCCTTCAAACTTATTCAATAGCCTCTTAGGCCCATTAGAATAAAACCATACATATTCATGCCATCTTATTAGAGTCAAGTTGTTAAGTCTTGCATATGAGCCAACACACAGATCATATCATTACTACACATTAACCACTGTCATAGTTATAATCACCAAAACTCATTCAACTTATGCCTTAAATAATCAAAACACAATAATATGGAATGCAGTTGAAGATATCAAAGAAATCCATTGAAGTTTAATACCATGGAAAGAACATACATAGTTAACATATATTCAAAATTTCCTATATAATTCATATACACAATCAACTTAAAGATGTGTCCAAAGGCAATCATAGAAGCCTAATTGAAAAATACAACACCATATTTTAAATGCAGTGAGGGAAAAACCAAATCAACTTAAAATCCATGACATATACAAAATTTATACATATATTGAGAAGCTTTGATACAAGTTATATAACCTTAGTCATATTAAAGGTATAACCAAAGATAATCATAAAACCTAATTAGTTATGTCTTACAAAAATCATAACATAGTGGTCAAACACATAGTCCAAAAATCAAATAACAACCCAACATAAAATAACTACACCAGAATACATAAATGTAGATGAGATATAAAAAAAATTATCCTAGTCGTAATTCATTTCCCAGAATCTAGAGGAAACTATTGAAGGTAATAACAATAACATAGTCAAATAAAGAGGACATTGATATTTATCAAAGTAAAGGTATATGAACTCAATCATCCATAATAGTGAAATCAAAATCCATAGATAGAGTAATAACTAAACCCATATGAATATGTCTCAATGAAAAGATAAACCTAGTTTCATTCTTACCAAAACTAAGATATATTTAACACAGTCATAATAAAGTGAAGTAATATAAAACAAAACACAATCATATATATATATATATATATATATATATATATATATATATATATATATATATATATATATATATATATATCATGGATGAGACCCATCTATACATCAGGTGGTTCAATGAATAGGTTTTAATGCAGTCACACTATTTTGAAACCAAACCAACCATTAATATCCTAACAAGAAACCAATAAAGAAAACAACATGCTTATTTAAAAACCAATCACCCCAACAAGAACTCACTCCATTATTCCACATAAATATATGCATAGGCAAATTTGACCAACCAAGTCACAACACAACACCCTTTATTTACATAAAATGAAGTCTTGAAATTCCCATGAATAAGAAAAATGTTATAGGTTAATAACAAGCCTAAGAAACCACCGACCATTCATTTAACACAAAATGGATAAACCCTACTAGGTATCAACCTTAAAACCAATGAAACACTTCCATGCACATAGGGTCAAGAAAATACTCAAGCTTTAATATAGAATAATGGATTTGATTAATAAGGCACACACACACACACACCCACACACACACACACACACATTTGAAATTTTATATGTAAATGCCAACATCGATTATATCAAATCCTTTAAAGTTATGCATATGCATCCAAAAGTCTTAAGACTTCCAACTATGTATGTAGCCTTTATTTTTTTCCAAGATGTATTAAAAAATTCAAAAATAAATAAGAAAAAATATGACTCACCAAAAAATGTAGAGAAGAAATATCAAAAGCCAATCAAGATAGAAACTAAAACCTCTAAATTTCCAAAATAAATTGTTGTGTCCAAAAATCTAGCATGGTTGTCATAAAAATGAGTCAAACTCCCACTATTCTCCTCATTTTTTTTCCATCTTCCTAACCCCCATCAACTCTTTCTATCCATCATCAAACTCTTCATTCCCTCTAGTTTCCCCATACCCATTCAATGTCTGCATTGAATGTCAAGAGAGATAAATCCTCCTACATTACCCAAGGTAATCCTTGACCAAATTTACCATGAATGCAATGGTCATTAATTGACCTATCTCAAAATCTTGATCAACCAACCCAAGTGTCAGCTAATGAAAACATAGATTAATGTTTAAACCAAAAAATAATTCTAACAAGGTGGGTCAACTTCCTAACCCCCATAGTTTATGTCATTATCCAATAAATCAAATGACTATAATATGTAATTGACCTAAGTCAATTAAAATAAAATATTTAAATAAATTAAACCATGTTTAAATGTTAATGTCAATTCCACCACAAATATAACCAAGCCATGAAACATTAATGCCACCACCTTAGGGTTATATGGTATTTATACAGTTTATGGGTTAGTTTAAGGGGTGTCAAGGGTAAGTCTAGGTAGGTCTTAGGTGATGCATCCAATTACGTAAGTAGGATCTATGTAATTATACATGAGTGAATAGGTGTTTTCACAGAAGGAACATGTTGGAGTAAGTCATGGAGGCAGAACAAAAGACTACAGCCATAATAATAATGAAAAATAATGGCATGTAACAAAAGGACAATTGCATACAAAAAAATTCAACAAGTACCAATGTAAAGATAATGAAAAAATGAATGACCAACCAAGATGTCCAAAAGATGTATAACATAACCGAAACAAGTATACCTATTGAACTTGTCTGACTACTCAGAACTCCTTCGATATTGGGTGTACCAATGCCAACATCTACCTAGCTCATAAATAGTACCTACAACCACCAAAATTAAATCAATACTATCATATATAAAATTGATAAATAATTATATATTTTTAATAATATCAACTATAGTAATTAGTCCTTAAAATTATTAAGTGCATAATTAACATGTAGTCTAAGTACCACTACAACAAGTGCCAGCATATAATCCATTTGAAGTAAGCAACCAATAGTCAATTTTATAAAAATAATAATAATGTTTTAATAGAAAAACAAATCATAAAAATTTAGGATCATAACATCCTCCCCCCTTTAAAGGGAGCCTTCCCGGTGACTTAATCAAAAAATCATGCATAATGTTACCTGAAAAGATGGGCATCTTCCCAAGTAGTGCTTTTTTTGCTTAGTGAGTCCCATTACACCAAAACCTATTATATATCTCTATTTTTTAGCTTAATTTTTTAATGATCTAAGATTCTCACTAGTTCTAATTTGATCTTTTCCTATTCTATGACCTTTAAATGATTCCAATCCAAAACATGAGATGGATCAGGTACATACTTTTTTATCAAAGTAACATGAAATATATTGTGAATCCTTGATAGAGAAGGAGGAAGAGCCAGTCAATAAGAAACATGACTAATCTTTTCCATAATATTGAAAGGCCTAACAAATCATGGAGCTAACTTGGAATCCTTTCCAAACTTTATAGAACTTTTTTGTGGTCTAACATACAAAAAAAATTATTGCCCATGCTAAATTCACGTGAAATTCATTTTTGATCAGCATAGCTCTTTTGCCAATTTGAAGCTATTTTTAAATTATTTCTTATTAATTGTATCTACCTATCATATTCTAGTAGTAAATTAGGTCCAACTATAGCTCTATTTTTCAAGTTGTCCCAACCAAGAGGACTTCTACACTTACGCCCATATAGAGCCTCAAATGAAGCCATATTTATTGAAAAATGGTATGAATTATTGTATGAAAATTCAACTAAATGGAGGTAATATTACAATTTATTTTTATGATCCATGATGTGCATACATTACATATTTTTAACCTCTTGGTTGAGCCTTTTGGTTTATCCATCTATTTCTAGATGATATGAAGAGCTGAAATTCAACCTTGTTCCAAAGGCTACAGTCAATGTACACCAAAATATTGAAGTAAATAACTTATCATAATCTAAAATAATCACTTTAGGTGTGCCATAAATTTTAACCACTTCCATCACAAAATATTCCATAAACATGGAAGCATCATCCATTAAATTTCCAGTAATGAAGTGGTTGACTTTACTAGCCTTATCAATCACCATAATGATTGTATAATGCTTTCTACATGATTTTGGTAGCCCCAAAATAAAATCAAGTGAGACTACAACCCACTTATCTCTTAGAATGTCGTGAGGGTATAACATCCCTATAGGATGGCAATGCTCAATTTTAACCCACTAGCATTCCAAGTATTTTGATACAAAACTAATGACATCATGCTTCATTCCAGGCCAAAAATAGAGCCTTCTTAGCTCATGCATCATCTTTGTAACCCTTAGATGAGCATAATAATGTATTTTATGTAATTTTTTAAACATAGAATTTATTAAGTCACCCAAAATGGGTATATAAATTCTATCTTTATGACTTATAAGGCCATATATTAAAAGATAAAATCAAAAAATATATTTACTATAGGATCATCATCTAGACCTACTCTTACATCATGGAAAATTCATTATCAATCTACTATTCCAAAACAACACTTATAAAATTTCCTTATAATACTGACAAGGTAGAAAGGTACATATGTCTATTGAGTGCATCAATTACATGATTCTCCTTGAATTTGACATATGATTTGTCCATGTCAAAATTAGTCAAAAATTACATCCACTTATGATGTCATGCATTTAAATCATTTTAAAAAATAAATACTCAAGGTTATGGTGATCAGATTTCACATTGAAAGCTTTTCCCAATAGGAAATGTTTCCATTATCTGAGTACATGAACAATGGTATCAAGCTTAGATATCACACGTAGGATAATTATTTTCATGATCCTTCAATTTTCGTGACTCAAATCCACTACTTTGCCATACTGGGTCAAGATGCCTCCATATCCTTCATTAGAAGCATCAGCCCAAACTTTAAAGTTACCATTTAGGTCTAGGATGATAAGAATAGGTGTTGTTATAAGAAACACATTTATCTTATTAAATGCCTCTCACACTGAGGGGTCCACACAAATTCCTTGCATTTTAACTACAAGAGGTAATTAGATAGGCCACACTAGAAACATTTTCAGCAAAATGCTAGTAATAACCAACCAAACCTGTGAAGTTATGAACTTCATGCACATTGGTAGGAACAGGCCAATCTTGAATAGCTTTAATTTTCATGGGATCAATAGTGATAATGTGTGCTAAATAATTAATTTTAGAATCATAAAATGCAAATTTGGAGAGTTTTTGATATAGCTTATGTTGTCTTAGTATTTTCAAGACTAAACAAAGGTGTTGATCATTCTCAAATTCATTTTTAGAATAAATGAGAATGTCATCAAGAAAAACCAAGACAAACTTATATAATATGTGTCTAAATATTATTTTTATAACATTCATGAAAGTTATAGGTGCATTAGTTAGGCCAAAAATTAGAACTATGAACTCGTAATGTTTGTATTGAGTCTTAAAAGTTGTTTTATGAATGTCCTCTTTGATTCTCAGTTGATGGTAGCCTAATCTCAAATCAATCTTTGAGAATACTACATAACCCTTCATTTGGTCAAACAAGTCATGAATCCTAAGTAAGGGATAATGGTTTTTTATTGTTACTTTATTTATAAAGTAATAACCAATGCAAAGCCTTAATGTACCATCATTATTTTTCACAAAGACCACTAGATCACCCCAAGGGGATACACTGGGTTGGATGCTTCTACTATTCAAGAGTTATTGAAACTAAACTCATAACTCTTGCAATTTAACCACATTCATGTAGTAGGGGGATTTAGAAGTAGGGGTAGATCTAGGTATGATATCAATGGAGAAATCAAATTCACACTTAGATGGTAAACTAGGTAGTTTCTCAGGAAAGACATCCATGAACTCCCTCAATATAAGAAAATCTACGTGTACTAACTCTTTTTCCTTGGGTAGCTCCTGAAGTTGGATTAATTAAAGCTTGTAACCTTTCCTAATAGTGATTTTTAGTTGTAAGGTTAGGAGTGGCTTACATCTTGTAGACCCTTATATGCCTTGTAATTCCACTATTTGTCCAAGGTCATTGATGCACCACACTCTTTTTCCCATAAATTCAAGTGTGGCTTGATGTTAATTAGCCAATCCATCCCAAGGATGAGATCATAAGACCATAAAAGTGGAATAAAAAGGTTCACCTTGGGCTTAAAAACATGAAGATCAAGTTTTTCTTATTCTAAGCACTCAAGAATAGGTACTTTCTTACCAGTACCAAACTCAAACTCCCAACCTTATCTTATGAAGATAATTTCAATTTGGCATTGTCTTGTATTAAAAGGAGAATTAAACTAATTTGTTTCACCTATATCATTCAATATAGTCAAGGGAAAACCATTTATTATACATATGGTCTCAATTGGAGTGGCCTATAATTCAGCATTATAATTATTAACAACATATACCCTCTGATTTGTCACTTGGCTTAATGTTAGTTTAGGATGATCCTTTTTATAGTGGTTGTCACCACATTCCTAGAAAATAATAGGTCTATAAGATGCCATCATAATAGTATTACCACATGTGACATGTTCACATGAGTTGTTTTGATGTTTTTCCTTCTTATATAAGCTAGATGTAGAGGATCCATGGGACTTAAAATTTATGTTATGATTAGAAAAATTGTTGAAATTTCTATTACCACCTTAAAATCTATGGTTTTGATCTAATTTCTTTAAGTTCTTGTTCATGGGAGAAAGGCTTTTCTCTTTAGACTATTGGTTTCTTATATTAAATTCTTATCTTGCCTTTTGGCAAGACTTTTCTTTTTCCTCAACCTTGTAGGCTAATTCAATTATTGTATCCAAGGTCCTTAGGTTCATCAAATTGATGTCATGCATCAATATTTCCTTGAACCCAATTTTGTACTTAATCTTGGTTTTTTTGTCATGCATAAGTTCATATGATGCAACAAATTTAGAAACTTATTTTCATACTCAACAACAAACATGTTTTCTTGCTTTAAAAGCTAAAAATTAGTGATTTTATGCTCTTTATAGTTTGTGTTTAGGTATATTTTATGAAACTGAGTCTCAAAAATAGACCAAGATAGGTTCAAGGGCTAATATCCTTCAATGACACAAAGTTGATTCCACCATAAATCTATAGAAACAACTATTTGATGGGCTACCACCTTGGCTTTCACATTCGATGGCATGCTATGAAAGTTGAAATATTTCTATAACTATACTAGCCATGTATCAGATATGTCACCTGATTCCTCACCCAAAGATGTAGGTGGTCAAAGATTATTCACCTCTATAATGATTAGGTAAACTATGATCAAAGTTAATTCTTTAATCATAGGTCCTTCCCCTTAACCCATTTCTAATCTAGGTACTTCCTCTTAGGATATCCCTTTAAGATTGTTCAACCTTTGCTCTTGGTTATCAACATTTCCTTTCAAGGTATTAAGAGATATCAAGATTATAATAAGTATCTCCTCATGCTTTTTGGTTGGATTCCCACTGACTACATCAACATTGGGTACCTTAGTATTGTTGTCATCATTATTTATGGGCAAATCTTCTTGGTTATGAATGGGGATATGGCCATGATGACCCCTTCCTCATTTTCTACCTCTACCCCTAGATGGGTTGACATTAAAAGGGTTCCTATAGATATTTACTCCACTTGATTATGTTCTAAAAATCCTAAGAATTACAAGTAATAACTCAGTAGATTATAAAATTAAAGAAGAAAACTTGTTCCTAAAGTTCCCTAGAGAAGAAAACTAATCTAATACCAGATGAAACAACCCCCCAAAAAAATGGAATTGTATAGCAAAGTAAATTTTGGATTTGTGGTGGACCCCAATTACCTCACTTGCTAATACAAGTGATAAATATTTAGTGCACTCAAGTACGATAAATTGGAACCAAAGGAGGTGAACTGAGGTAATTAGCTAGAGGTAAATACATACAAAATGTATTATGGAGAAACATGTTACTTTAATAGATATTTTATGGGGTTTGAGATGTATCAGTGTACACATACATGGATAATATCTGAGTATCATATATGGCACTCATAATTCCATATAAGATAATTTCTAGGTCCTTAACCATAGGTAAATACCTCACTCTCCTCAGTGGGTTTTAGTCCCACTCAAGGATGGTTAAGTCTAAGGATTAGTTTAACTAGAAAGGATAACTCTAGCATCCTAAGTTATCATTTAGGTTAACATAGGTTTATGTTAAAAGTTCAAATTACTAACCTCATAGTTAAACATAATCAACAAACTAGAAATCAATTCATCATATGTATATTTATGATCATTTATGCAACATAAAATATTATTACATAAAGAGAAAACATATTTAGAATTCAAGGTTTCATAGTGCTACCAGTCAAGGGCATAAACACCTTATGTATTTTAAGGTCACCACACCACTATTTAAATAAATCATACATCATTAATTTACTAAACATGGATGCCAAAATTTATAATAATGATTAATGATATACTTATGATCAGTATCATTATTCATCAAAATATCTTATAAGCATTTTAGAAATGAACCCATATAATGGTATTATATTGGCATAACAAATGTGACATTATAAAATAAGAGAGATTAATAGATTATTTTTCCAAGGTATATAATCAATTAGTCCTTACTTACCTTTTTATTTCAAGACAAGGAATCTATGTTTTAATAAATAATTAAGTCATTTTTAGATAAATATATAAGAAAGGAATCAATTCTTTTTACACAATGTTCCACTATTATCTAAGTAAATGCATACATAATAAACCATCACATTTGTATTTTAAAAAAATATAAGAGAACATCAAGTAATTTGCATACAAAAAAATACAACACAATCATATGCAAACAAAATACAACAAGACAAGCACATTCAGCTATCAAAAGGGAAAGTGAAAGCATATGCAGGCCAAGGAATGGAAATCAACAATCATGTATGTTTTAGTTATATAATTATGCAACATCACATGAATTAAAAACACTATAAAACATACTTATTTCATCTAACTAATTCATAATAACAATATTATATTTAAATCATTCATTTAAGATCCTTAAACTTACTTAATTACATAACTATACTATGCATAAATATTATACATGCTTATGAAACATCTCAATTAAGGGAGTTAAATTAGATTTTAATTCATTCCTTATTAAATTTAATAACAAAATTAATAATTTTTAGATCTGATATATGCAACATACATACCTTACACACAACTTGGTATGTCTGAATGAGAGATAGAAGGAAGGACTCTGATTTGGTTTTCTACACTTACCCATAACTAATAATTTTGAATAGTTAATGCATAGCTAAAAATGACTAAGAATCCCATATACATGCATCTAAGTAATTTTATTTACCATATACAATGTGAGAAACCAAAGGTAACTATTAAGCTTAGTTCTCATTCTTAAATTAAGACTATGTATTTCTAAAACAACATAGTATGTATCTAATTGACTATATAGCCTAACCAAAAGATTATTCTTGTATTGGAATAGAAAGATCAAAATTCTAATCAATTATAAACAATATGTGTTTAATAAATATATTATAATTTTCTAATTAAAGCTTACTTAGGATAACATCTATAGATCAATTTGAATATCTAGGTTATCTATTTAAATCAAGGAATCAATATTACAATGATTGTTTGGATTAGCATATACAAGAACCTATAGTAACTCAATTTGATTATAAATCAACATTGGAAGAGTAATTAAAGGAATACATTATCAATGTGATAATTAAAACAACTAGCTAATAACTTAATGTACTTTAATTATATCACCTTCATCAACATATATCAAATTAGCCATCTTACCCTTAAGCAACATTCAACTTCTAATTTAATTATGCATCACATTATTAACAGAGGTCAACATTTACAAGATTAACCATAATAATTAAAATTACATCCTATCTAGCTCAAATATTAAAACTTAAATATACTAAGTAAATAAACACAATTAACATAATTAAATTATTACCTTCTTACTTCACGCGTATGCTACATCACCAAAGCATGGAGCCATAAGTGGATGAACTAAATAGGTCCTCCCAACTAGCCCTATGATCCCAACTATCAATGACCCTTACCACCCAAAACGTGGGTAGGATTGTGGTTGAATTAATGAGGAATGTGAATGGAATTTTGAGCAATCAAATTTCCAACTAAAGGACATTTAGACAATAAAACAAGACAAGAAGACAATTATACCATTCTAAGGTGAGACTGGAATAATTAATACATCTTCAATATAGATTAAAATTAGGGATAACTAACATGGCTACCAAATTATATAGAATGGAATAATAATCCATTATATAGTCTTTTAATTAACCACCTTTGATCTCTGTCCAAGTTACGATCAACCTTAACCATCTCGATTACCAATATATACTAGTATATAATATACCCATTTATTTTAATCATCTAGGTCTAGTCTAGGAATGGTAACCAGATAATATAAAACCATATAAATGAGCCACATAAAAATCCAAATAATTCACTTAATTTATTCAAATAATAATAATAATTCAAACCAGAATATAACATTCCAAGTCTTACAATCTCAACACAAACCCAAATATTACATAAAATCAAATGAAAACTCCTTCAGACTTATTCAATGCCTTTATAGGCCCAACAGAATAAATCCATACATATTCATGTGATCATGCATAGGATCCAACACATAGATCAACAAATTAATCATATCATAACTAAAAATTAACCATAGTCATAGTTTTAATCACCAAAACTCATTCAACTTATGCCTTAAATAATCACAACACTGTGATATGGAACACAATCAAAGAAATCCATTAAATTTTAAGACCACAACAAGAACATACATAGTTAACATATATTTCTAAGTTCTTATATAATTCATATGCATAGTCAACATCAAGATGTGACCAAAGGCAATAATAAAAGACCAGTCAAAAATTACAACACCATACTCAAAATGTAGTCAGGGACAAACCCAATCAACTTAAAATCCATGGAATATACATAGTTTCTACATATATTTAAAAGCTTTGATACAATTTATATAACCTTAGTCAGCTTAAATGTGTAACTGAAGACAATCATAAAACCCAGTCAGTTATGTCTTATAAAAATCAAAACACAATGATGAAACACGTAGTCCAAAAATCAAACCACAACCCAACATACAAATCACTACACTAGAATACATTAACGTAGATGAGATATAACAAAAAAATCCTAGTCAAAATTCATTTCCCAGAATCCAAAGGAAACTATTGAAGGTAATAACAATAGCATAGTCGAATAAATAAGTCACTGATATTTCTCAAAGTAAAGGTATATGAATCTGTCTCAACAAAAAGATAAACCCATTTTCATTCTTACCATAATTGAGATTAATTTAATAATCATAATAAAGTGAAATAATATAAAATGAAATAGAGTCAAACATGTATATATATATATATATATATATATATATATATATATATATATATATATATATATATCCCAACTAAGACCCATCTATACATTAGGTGGTTTTAATGCAATCACACTATTTTGAAACCAAATTGATCATTAATATCCTAAAAAGAAGCCAAAAAATAAAATAACAAGATTATTTAAAAACCAAGCACCCCAACAAGAACTTGCTTCATTGTTCCACATAAATATATACAAAGATTAAATTAACCAGCCAAGTCAAAACATGACACCCTTTATTTACACAAAATGAAGTCATGAAATTACAATTAATAGTTATAAATGTATAGGTTCATAGGAAGCCAAAGAAACCACTGACCATCTATTTAACACAAAATGGATAAACTTTACTTGGTATCAACCCTAAATCCAATAATAAAATTCCATACACATAAGATTAAAAAACCCTCAAGATTTAATAGAAAATAATGGATTCAAATAATAAACAATCCATATGTGTGTGTTTGCATCTATGTGTGTGTGTGTGTATCTATTTGCAAGTTTATATGCAAATGCCAACATTGATTATATTGAATCCTTTTAAATTTTTTATATGCATCTGGAAGTCCTAAAAATTTTGGCTACATATGCAACCTTTATTTTTTTCCAAGATATATTAACATATTCAGTAATAAATAGAAAAAAATATGACTCCCCTAAAAATGTAGAGAATAAATCTCAAAATCCAATCAAGATAGAAACCAAAATCTCTAACTTTCCAAAACAAATTGTTGTGTCTAAAAATCTAGCATGGCCATCATAAAAACTAGTCAAACTCCCACTATTCTCCTCTTTTTTCTTCCATCTTCCTAACTACCATCAAATCTTCATATCCGTAATCCAACTCCCCATTCCATTTGTCTAGTTTCTCCATACCCATTCAATGTTTGTATTAAATGTAAGGAGAGACAAATACTTCTACATTCCCTAAGGCAATCCCCCACCAAATTCACCATAAATGTAATGGTCATTAATTGACCTATCTCAAAATCTTCATCCACCAACCCAAGTGTCAGGCAATGAAAAATATATATTAGTGTTTAAACCAAATAATTAATGATAATAAAGTGGGTTAACATTCTAACTCCCATGGTTTATGTCACCAGCCAATATAAATGCCAATAAATCAAATGATCGTAATATGTCATCGACCCAAGTCAATTAAAAGAAAATATTTAAATCAATTAAACCATGTTTAAATGTTAATGTCAATGCCACCAAAAATATAACCAAGCCACAAAACATGCATACCACCACCTTAGGACTATATGGTATTTATATAGTATAAGGGTTAGTCCAAGGGGTGTCAAGAATAGGTCTAGGTAGGTCTTAGGTGATGCATCTAATTGGTGATAAGGATATATGCAAGTGTACAAGAGTGAATAGGAATTTTTACAAAAGGATCATGCTGGAGTAATTTGGAGAGCTGTAATAAAATATTGCAGCCATAATAATAATGGAAAATAATGACATGCAACAAAATTACAACCGCATACAACAAAAGGAAACAACTACCAATGTTGGGATAATGACAAAATCAATTACCAAATAAGATATCCAAATGATGTAAAACATAACCAAGACAAGTGTACCTATCAAACTTGTCCAACTACTCAGAATTCCTTCGGTACTAGGTGTACCATTACCAACATCTACCTAGCTCATAAATAGTACCTTTAGCCACCAAAAGTACATCAATAGTACCATATCAAAAATAGACAAATAATTACATATTTATAATAATATCAACTACGATAATAAGTTCATGAAATTGTTAAGTGAAAAATTAACATGAAGTCCAAATACCACTGCAACAAGTGACATCATATAATCCAACTAAAGTAAGCAACCAATAGTTAATTTTACAACAATAATAATAATGTTTTAACAATAAAACAAATCATAAAAAGGTGGGATCATAGCAATTTTTTTATTTAATTTGAGAAATATCACATTGCTCAAGCTTTTATGTTTTGTACACTATTCCTATTAATGATAATTTCAAGTGTTTAAGATTATATGTGTAGGTTTACAAGCACGCCATGATTTAAAGATGCGCTCTTAGGCATTTTTATGGATTTGCTAGCATGTATGCAGACTTATCAAACCCCTTCTAGTCTTTCATGGGCCATTTTACAACTTACCTATACTTTTTTTTTTTCCTTTCCTTACCTACGAATTCCCATGCCTTGTAGACCCTTTCTCGAGTATTATGAACCCTTTATCGAGCCCCTTTTTGGTCTCTCATGGTGTCTCATTTTCATTTGGGCTCTCTAATGTTTTATTATCTTTAATATATCCATAATGACCCTAACTCATTAAGCCTAGTCATTACCAAGATAAAATCTAAGTCACTGATCCCCGTTTCTACTTGTATATAATATATTATAATACAATGAACCATCATATGTCTTAGACAAAATGGAGATATTGGTAGGGATTTGAATGTAAGTGGATATTGGATTACCAAAACTATGTTTGAATTTTTACTCTCAATATTTATAATCACTATATAATATCATTCATTAGGGGAAAATAGGAAGGTGAACCATACATATTTGTAATGAGAAGCGTAATGGCTTCATATAAATAGGTTAATGCCCAAATGCCACACCATAAATAAATGTTAAGCTGTTTGCACAACCCTTGTTGAGTTACATATCTTGACACATATTACATATTAAGGAAAGGTAAGTGATGAGTGAAAAATATGAAAGTACCATGTGAGCCCCCTTATGAATCCATGCAACACACACTTTAAATATTTGAAACAAAAATAATGTAAGATCGTATAAACAAACCCCTTTTAGAAACAATGCATATATTTTTCTTTTCATTACTACAGTATTTTTCCATTTTAAGTTTAGGATGTGGGCAGCCCATGATACCTAAATCCACCAACTCTTTATGGCATCTAAAACTAATTATATCAATCAGTGACTCCTCTATGATGACATTCATATTGTATCATAAATGATACCCCCTTATGCATCTATGTGGCATGTAGTTTGTAGCCTTGACCCATGAATAATGTAAGCATTCACATAGAAAAAACCCTTTCAAAAGGAATGTATGATTTTTTTTATTTTCATTTCTAGCCTATATTCCCTTTTTAAGTGTAGGTGTGTGCACCCCCGAATGCTTGATACCTAAACTTTCAAACATTCTCTACCACCTAGGAGTGATTCTATCAACTAGTGACTCCTCTACCATGATAATCACACTAATCATAATTGATTTCCCCTTATGAATCCATTTGGTATGCACTTTTTAGATTTGACATAGTGATTTGGAAATGAGGTTATCTCTTTTTATGAAGAATGTAAGTGATCATGTAGATAAAATATTGGCATATCAACTCAAATCTTGATCGATCTTTCATCCATTTTTTTGTGATGGGATTATAAATTTAATAGATGATATAGGATTTGACTCCATGCCTTTATGTTTTTACTTATTTTTTATTTGGTAATCTCAATTTCAAGAGATAAAGACAACTTTGAATTGATGCTATTAAAATTGAATGTAAATGCCACCATCTAATTAATTGTCTAACTTTCTAGGTTAGTATGCTCAATTGTAGCCACCTCAATGTCCAACATGAGAATATTGATTGAATTTTTTTAGTTATCAATATGTTATTCATAGTGTTTTATAGTATAATAAGTGAATATTCATAATGATCAATTATCATTGTATGCTAATAAAATATAAGCAAATCCAATGTAAGACATTTTGTGCATATCCTACAACACTAGCATTATGGGTCCCTATATTAATACAATCATATCTCATGAAGTCATTATCCACCCTTAATAATATAAATTCATTAATCAAGGATTCCAACACCATGTAATTTATGCACCTCTTTGTAATGGGTGTAGATCATGTAAATCCAACAATAGCCTTGAAATTGGGTTGGTTTCACTATATGGGCCATATACAATATGATAAAACCTAAAACACCTAGTAATTTTCCCTCGGCATCACTATCCCACTCACCTCGATATTACCTAAAATACCTTATTAATGGCCCTCATTGGCATTGTGGATGAATTCAAGCTACAAGATAGACTATTGGAACATCAAAGCAATGTTCATGACATCTTCATCCAAAGCATTACATGGTGATTCAGATTCTGAATGATCTTCCCCTAGACTAAAATTACTTTACATGAACTTAATTTGATATTATCATCAGTCTATCTTGAAGTTTATGTGTTGATTTACAATATTTCACTTTACAAAACCCCACTTACACATACACACACCCACACACAAAAAAGAAATTATTATCTAAATATTATACAATATATATTATAATATTTTTATATAAAAAACATTAATTTTATATATATAATATTATATTATATAATATATTCACTATTATATAGTATTTAATATATGATTTGGTTATATAATATATTACATTTTATGTTTTATTTTGTATTAAATTTTAAACAATATATTATATCAATGTATATATTTTATTTTACACACAGATATATTATCATATTATTTTTTTTATTTTTATTTTTTTTATTATTATTATGATTATTATTATTATATACATATATATATATATATATATAATATTAAATTATAATATATTAATATTATTGTTATACTATATATTATTGATTATATAATAATAATATTATATTTATTATTATAAAGTTCATGCATGTTTAAAATTTAGTTATGTCACACAGTATAATAGTGAATAATTTGAAGACACGTTGATGCTTCCCTAGTTAAAATAATCCTTCCTTTTACCCATAGATCTCTTTATATTTTCTAAACTGACAGGGAATTCATTATGTACCCTACTAGTCTTTCATGTCTTTATATCAATTTATTTTCTGTACAAAATTCTTGGGTGATCAAGTAAAAATGAAAATCAATATTACATTTTATTTGTTATCAAATTTATTTTTTTATCTTTTTTTATTGTTACAGCTAGCTCATCATGAAGTCATGGCTTCAACTATTTTTTTGTTTTGGTTTGATTTGTTTTTGAATAGATGGAGAATAATACAATAGTTAATGTTATAGTAATTATTGAAAATCCTTTATATATAGCAAAACTTATAAGTATTTTTTTGACTTTTACATAGAAATTTTCAAATATTTTTGTTTGTCATGATGCATTAAATAGTATTAGTAAGATATTAGGATAACTATTTGTAAATAATCTATTTAGTGTAACATATATTTGTGATAAGGCCAAACACTATGTCATTTAACCTAGGGTGAAAGAGTTTTACAACTTTATTTGAGGCACTTATTTCAACAATATAAATCAATAAGACATAGCTCATATGTAGTTCAATGCAGTAGTAGATCACCTAAAATAAAATTACTTTCTCATTAGGATTTTGATTTGATTCTCATCATACCTTTTTGCCATCATGTCAATAGTTAAGGTATGTGTGCATAATTATGGAAAATCCATTGTATATACCATATCTTATAAGCATGTGTTTATAATGTTTCCATTTGTCATCTACGTTATTGTATTAAGCTAAAGTGTCAAGATGGTAGACTAATTGCTTGTAAATAAACTACATGTACCATCCCATAAAACCATCAATCGATGAAAAAATTAAAATCATCACACACAAATAACACCTTATAAATATGAGTTTAATGAGCAACCAAAAAATCTTTAGGTTTTTAAGTGGGATGTGAAATACATCTTAGGGGTTATGTCACATAGAATACCTCTAGCATAAAAAAATAGTTAAAATAATAATAATTAAAAATATGAAGAAAATATTCTAAAAGATAAAGATCTAAAGCATATATATATATATATATATATATATATATATATATATATATATATATATATATAAAGTTGGAGAGATATATTTTTTAAATTTAATATCTTATTTTTTATTTTAATTTTATGTAATATTTTAATTTATATTTTATACATTTAACAAAATTTAGTTTCTTGTTTTTTAATATAAATACTTATAGAAAATAAATCACTAATATTTTTTTTTAATTTTTTTTAATTATTTTATTTAAATATATAGATATTTCTCTATGATAAAATAATGGATCTGAAATTTTTTAAATACTATGTATTTATAGTTTATTATTTATTATTTTAAATATTTAAAATAATATATTTTTTTATTAATTTTCATAAATAATATTAAATAAATGATAACCATAAAATCATATAAAGGTAGAATAATACAAGTTTTAACATCACCCACGTAAAATGTATTGATATGGTAAACATAACATAAATAATTTATTATTTATAATTATTTGTTCTTTGTTTTATATATATATATATATATATATATATATATATATATATATAACTCTTTAGATTAATAAATATATTTGAAAATATTTAAATTTATTTTTATATGAACTATTTTTCAATAGATTTGATTCTTGATCAAATTAAATACACATGTATAATTAATTTGGATTGATTTTTAATTTTAATTAATAAATTGATTTTTTATTAAAATTTAAAAATAATTATTTTATTTTATTATATTTTTTTCATAATTTTATTACGTAGATTTTGTGAATGTATTAGTAACATTAAATATTTATATGGTTATGTATTTTAATGTATTATATAATTTCCACTATTTTATAATGATAATAGATACCATAAAAAAAATTATCAAACTTTTTCTTTTGTTTTAATGTTAATAATTATAAAGTTATGATTTAAATAGTTGAAAACTTTTTCATTCAAATATATCTTATCAATAACATTAAATTGAATAAAAGAATATAAATTTTCATTAATATTTTAGTTAAATATCAAACATTATGTATTCAAGTTGTTTTTAGACAAAATTTATTATTATTACATTACTTTTAATTATTTTTTGGGGGTATGTGTGCATTTGGAAAACATGCTACAAGATTTAGTTTTCTATTAATTGATTAAAAGATATGATTTAATTGTTTTTTATTATTTTTATAAATGTTATGTTCTAAGATTATTATGTGCTAAAATGGCATTGATTAGTTATGGTAATTCATTATATTTTTATAATATAATAATTGTCTTTTATCAATTTTTTTTATATAAATAGAAATAGAAATAGAAATGGTAATGGTAATGGTAATGGTAATGGTAATGGTAACTAGTTAATATTATAATTAATTAACTTAATTTGATAATATTTATTTAGTAAATAGATATATTTAATTATAATTTAAATCATGTTACAAAAAATGATACGGTTTTTATAATATTGGGGGCATCGAGTTTGAAAAACAAATAATGCATAATATTTAATTGAAAAAAACCATTTAATGGGTTAGTTACCTTTTAAAAGGATTCCAAACAAGTAGGGATGATGTATTGGGTGTTGTCCCCTCCAAGAATGTTCAAACTAAATTTTAATGGCACCAAGAAAGGGAACCCTCAGGCATCTAAGGTGGGGGGTGTCATCCAAGTTTGTGTAGGATTACTTATTAGAGTGGCCTCAAAAGAGTTGGTGGATGGGACAAATAATGAGATAAAAGCCCAAGCCTTGGTTTTAGGGTTTGAACTAGTGATCTTGTCTAGGTTGATATAACTTTCATTGATAATGACTTAATGGTCATAATTTAGGCTTTAAAGAATGGGAAGACTGGCTCTTAGAATGTGGAAAATATTCTTAGATGTGACTAGGGCACACTTTCACTACTAAATGCTTAGTAAGCTAATCATTGCTTTCATGAATAAAATAAGTTAGCAAATGAGCTATAAAATAAATGCATATCTCAATCTACAACCTATTTTTTTATAATGATTGTGAGATATGGGATCTGAATGCCCTTTCATGATTCGTTTACACTTGGTGGATTCTATTTTAATGGTTTTATTGGTTGGAAGATGTGGAAGCTTGGGAAATTTATTTTCCCACAACATTTATAGGCATCTATGACTTCAAATCAAGATGTCACAATGGTCGATTGGTTTTATTCCCAAGGGCAAGGTGTTTTATAGATCTACTTGAAGCAGATGGTGCAAGGGAGTGAAGGTGGTAGGGTAAATAATGGATCACATGTTATATGTGGCCCTCAGTGATCCTCTCCTTCATGTCTTGGTAAGAAGATGTGAAATGCCCTTTAAGGGGAAAGTTTTAGATTCCAAGCTAATTTTTTTTTTTATCATCCATGTGGCATGTTATTAAGAAAATTATTAGACTATCTTTTCTAGAAACTAACAATAGGTAGGGTTAAGGCTAGTTATCTAATGGCATTAAATTTTTTGGGTAACTTTATTATGTCATCCATAAATATGGAGATGATTATGGCAGTGGAAAATAGGATTTTTCATGTGTGGTTTTGATTTAGGATTAAAGTGGCATTGGAGGCATTTTAATTGGAGTAAAAAGGCTCTCTGATATTCTCCAAGGAAGCTAGACTAGGCGTGGTTCCATTAAGGGCCTTCAGGGACTTGGAAAATAGATTTAGAAATCTCCTAGATCATATGGAAGACTTAAAAAATCATCTTCAAAATCCATATCCCTCTTGATACTAATTTTCTCTATTAGATTTTTGGGCTCTTCATACCCCAATATAATTGGTTTTGGTGGCTTTGTGTCGTAAGAATTCACCTAGATTTAAATTAGTGGCAAACTTATTAGCGGTGATATTTGGATCCCACACTCCCCTCCCTTATCCAACTCAAGTGATATGGAGAAAAGGGCCCTTATTTAGACAATAAATGTCCTTGGCCCCCAAGTAGGATCACTTGACATGTATGAAAGCAACACCTAGTTTGGGGCAAACGTCAGAATGAAATCTGTGCACAGGCCACATAGGAGTTGGAAATCAATGGATCCCCAAGGGTTCATCATGGTTTCATGGATAATAATTGATGGTGATGTATGAATAAATTTCTTTATAGATGTTTTATTATTTGGTGGTCAATTCTTCAGTTGTTGGTAGGACCATGGTGGTGGTGCACCAGTGGTTAGAGGCTCAACATAGGCTGGTTGGTTTTGAGTGGCGGTAGTGGTTGTTTGAGGGCTACAAGGCCATTAGTGTTTAGACATGTTTCTTTGGTCCAATTTGGTTAGTGATGTTATGGTCTTTGGTTTTTTCTATTTCATTATTGTTTTACCATTTTGGGTGTCCTTTGGGCCCTTTTAGTTTTGTATTTTCTGACCTATCTTGTTACAAGTTTTTTAATATATCATTTGAATTAATAAAATAGGTGAGGGACCCTCCAAGCCTATTTAACTAGCCAATAAAACATTACAATGTAAAAAATATCTTTAAATTCAAATTTACTAAATTTATAAACTAAAAAAATATAATATAATTTATCCAACGTAATTTTTTATAAATTTTTAAGTGGATTTCATTATCTTAATTATTCTAGAATTTGGTTCCTTTTTTATCCATATTATAACAAAAAATTTTGTTCTAAAAATGAAATGATGTACTAGAGATGCATGAAATCAAGAAATCTTGCATCACTTAAATGTTAAGTATGAAATATACTAAAAGGGGGGTGAATCAGTATATTATATATCTTTTACTTAATCTTATTTCTTTTCTTTAACCACTTAATCACACATTCAATATATGTAATAAAATTGAAACAATAACATGCACCACACGAGAGAGAGAGAGAGAGAGAGAGAGAGAGAGAGAGAGAGAGAGAGAGAGAGAGAGAGAGAGAGAGAGAGAGAGAGAGAGAGAGAGAGAGAGAGAGAGAGAGAGACCAGATTTTTATGTGGAAACCCAAAGTGGGAAAAACCATGGAGAATAATCTCAAGTATATGAATGAGCACCAACTCAAATTACAAAGTTTGCAAGCACCAACTTACAAGAGCACCAACCCCTTTCCCAAGCACCAACCCCTTTAGCAAGCACCAACACAACAATTGTTTGTGAGCACCAAGTCACATGAGCACCAACCCATTGAAAATATTTGTGAGCACTAACCCATCTTGTGTATAAAACACAACTATCTCTCAATATTTCTTACTCAACAAATGATATAACTCTATAATATCTCCTTCTTTTCTCTCTTCTTTTATTATATAAAATAATTACAAAACCATACACTCTCTTGCATATTAAAAAAAGTTTCTCAAGCATTTATTTATAGATTTCAAAATGACCTTTGGCATTCACCCTTTATGACCCTTCAATCCTCATGCAAAATGGTGCCAAAACTTACATGACCATTCATATCCTTGCATTTGAAAAGTCACATGGTGACCATTCATAAGCAAATGCATCCTTTCCTCTTATGTCTTTATCTTGGTAAATTTTCGTATTCCTCAAAGTGTCCCTTCATGGAAAAATGCACCATAACCTCTTTTGTCTTCACATGGTGACTCTTGAAATTCTTCAAGATGACTCTTCATGAGAAAATGCATCCCATTCCTCTTTTGTCTTTACCCCATGACTCTTTGACTTCTCCATGGGTCATCTTTTGACTTATATGCAACTAAAAATATATTTATTAATATTAAATAAATATTAACACACATTAGCCAAGATATGAATATTAAAAACATCATTAAATGATATGGGGCCTTTATCACCAGTAATGCTAGACCTTTGACATTAATGACAATATTTCCAACAATCTCCCCCTTTGCCATTGATGAAAACCTCAAACTAAAATTTTCACTACCTAAAACATGTATTGCACATGCCAACTTGCACATACTACCATTTAAAAAACATACAGTAAATCCCCCTTACTATATCAACCTATACCTATTTCTTGTAGCTATTTCTACACTTATACTTGTACCTATACCTATTCTTTTCCCCCTTTGACATCAATGGAAAAGGGCTTATCCTAGAGTTAATACTTAGCTCTTCCTCAACTGGTGTTGATCCTCAATGCTAGGAAGTAAAAAAGATTACTCCCAACTTCTCTTATAGATACTCAAATGTGTCTTTTGGTAGTGCCTGTTGACGCAAAAGATTACACCCTTGGCAGGAAGCCGAGCTCCCACCTTCTTCACACAACAATGGAAACTCCCCTCTCGCCTATGGGACTAGCGAAGCTGGAGGGGAGAGTCTCTAGATAAGGGCTAGCTCCCTTTGATGCATCATATTCATTCCAGCAAGTGCTAACATATATGTATATACAGATATATAATGGGGGGGTGAAAAGGGAGAAAGATTGCAGGAAAACAAACTACTCTAAAGAGGTGATGCACCAAAATAAGTCGACCTTCTCACCCTCATACTAAAATCAGACAAATACATACATACACTTTGCACTTGGCAGAAGGACCAAGCTGCAAGAAACTTGATAGGAAGGCTTTCATGAAAACACAGAAAATAGAGATTCACCAAGGTGTTGTGAAATGCACACTGTAAGTAATTTCTTCTATTTCTTTACTCCCAAATAGAACTCTCCTTTCTAATTGTAGAAATGGCACCTTGTAGACAACAGATATGTTGGTGTTGACCTGTGAAAGCATCAAGAAGTAATGACTAAACACAAACTAACACTCAAGACATACACAGAAATATCTATCCAAAATAGAGGTAAAAATGCATTTATTGATTCAGGTGAAATTTTGCTAGGGCTACACCTTAAAAATGTGGAAGATCATTCTCAAATGACAAGTCTTCAATATATAGGAGAAGAAAGGGGGCCTTTTGGCACCCCTTTTTACAAGTGGCCCATTTGCGTCCCCTTATTGGGAAGAGCAGGCTGCCTAAAAATAAATGTTGTGTCGACCCTGGCTTTGCCTTCAGGCCCTTTTTTGACATGGCCACACTGTTTCCTCATTAATCAAGGCTACTTCTTGAAGGCACCTATGTAGCTTATCTACTCATAAATATGAAATGGAGAAAAAAGGGTTGCAGGATTGGCCGTTTTCATCATCTAATGATTAATTTGTAGCTACTGTTTCACCTGCTGGAGTAATTTCTTGAATCAACACTCCCCTTCACCACTTGGACAACCTATTTGCTCCATGCCTAACACTTTGTCTTTTCCCTATCTTGTCTCTTTTGGCTCCTTTGGCCCTCGGGGGAAATCTTCTAGTGGGTCACTACATTTTTGGGCCTTTTCCATGGTTGGCGTCCTTTTAGTTTGAAAGCAAACAGCCATTTCATTATGTTAATTTTGATGCTCACACAGCCATCATCACTTTGAAAACTAATGGCTAACTCACTTTCTTAACTTTGATAGCTTTCGGGAAGTCACCATCCCTGACAAAATGTCATTGGGTCATTTGCTGGCTTCTCTACGGGCTTTGTCTTCCTTGGCCCTTTCATGAGTCTTTTTGCTTGAAGTCCCTTCCTAGCACCTTCCCAAAGGGAAGGTGACCCTCCAGCCTTTGGAAAGTGTCCCCTTTATTTTTGGCTGAGAGTCCCTTGCAAGGGCACTTGCCCTTCGGGGTCCTTCGGTGGGTCGTTATGCTCCTCTGGATTATTTCTCGAGTTTTGACAGATATTTATCCGCAGACTTTTTGTCTGCAGACATTTTCCCATGAACTTTTTGTCCACAGACATTTTCCCAACCTTTGCTTTGAATTGCGGCCCGAATTCCTTTAGACTTTTTGTCTGAAGGAATTCCTTCGAACAAAAATTTTGAAGGAATTCAGGACTCTACCTTAGTCAAAATTCTAAAAGTTAAAACATCCCTTTGAAGCATTCCATTGAAGTGTTCCATGCCCTTTGCAAGGGCATCTAGACTTGAGCTGCCCCTTGACCTTTTGGGCATACCCTTGAACCAAGTTGTTGAACCAAAAAGGTTCAATGGTTCAAGCGGTTCAATCATTGCGTGCCAATGCCAAGTGAACCAAAGCCAATGAACTATCTAGTTGAACCAAATGATTGAACCATTTAATTGAACTGAACATTAAACCACTCAATTTTAACCAAGCTCATTGAATCAAGCCATTGAACCGAAATTGGTTCAACGGTTCAATGGTTCAACACTGTTGAATTGAGGTGTTTGAACTGAGCGATGAACTTTTGTTGAACCAAATGATTGAACCATTTGAACTATGATGATTGAAAACTAGATTGAACTTAGCTGATTAAACCAAAGCTGAAGAACCTGGAGTTCAAACCAAGCACCTGTTGGGCAAAAATTGGTCAACAAATTGGTGACTCCTAGGGGAAGCATGCCTGCTATGCTTAAAGACCAGTTGCCTTGTAGTCCATTGGGCATAAAGTCAGATGGTAACTTAAAAACAAACAGCAATAGCTCTGATAAATCTAGAACTAGTCACACAGATTTACCTCTAAGGAAATGAAAACACACACAAAGCTAAGAAAATTACTACTTGTGCAATAGCACTTAGGGAAAATAGGGAAAGAAAATAAGGGAAAATATATACAGATGAAAGGAGACTTAGTGGAAGTGCTTTAGATGTAACCCATTAATTGGGATATGTAATTCTTCACCATCCAACCTGGAGAGTTGAAATGCATTATGTTGCTTGCACTAAGTGATTATGTATGGGCCACTCCACAGGGCATCAAATTTTTCATGCTTTCCAGGCTTAGCTCGGTCTTCATCCCATTTCAGGATAATGTCTCCTTCAAAAAAATCTTTTGATGAATATTTCTTGTCGAAGTATCTCTTTGTTTTTATTGGTGACTGGTCATAGAATCCATAACCCAGTCCATTGTCTCTTAGAGCTCCATTAGCTTGCACAGCCTGACCTCCATGCTACTTCCTTCTTTTAATTGCAGCTGGTGAGTGAGGTCCAATGCTAGCAATTCAAGTGAGATGGGAAGCCTAGCTTCCCTTCCATACATGAGTGTATATGGAGAATTTCTAATTGCTCTCTTTGGAGTGATTCGGTCAGCCCATAGAGCTATTTTTAGCTTGGCATGCCAAGTCCTCTGATTTTCTTCCATGGTCCTCTTGATGATCCTAATCAAATTTTTGTTGGTGGACTCAGCCAGCCCATTCCCCTATGGGTAATAATTGGATGAAGTGCTAAGAGATATACCATACCTCAGTGCCCATTCACTTGTTTTGGTTCCTATAAAAACTAAGGCATTGTCTGAGATTATGGTGGCTAGGACCCTGAATCTTGTCACTAGGTCCTCATAAAATTCTAGGACCACACTTTCATTTGCCTCCTTCAGAGCAACAGCTTCCACCCACCTTGTGAAATAGTCCATGGTGGTTAGGACCCACTTGTGTCCATCATTGGAGGGAGGATTAATCATCCCTATGAAGTCTAGGCCCCACTGCATGAATGGTTGTTCCACTTGAATAGGCTACAGAGGCATGGCAACCAACTATTGTTTCCCATCGAAAAGTGCACACTTGTGGCACTTTCTTACCTAGGCATGGGTATCCCTGAAAAGAGTAGGCCAAAAATAGCTAGCTCTCATTATCCTTATTGCAGTAGCTCTAAGAGTGAAATGACCACCTGTTGGCCCATTGTGGAACTCATACAGTACTTTATCAGCCTAGTTTGGATCAATGCATCTTAGAATAACCCCAGAGAGATCCTTCCTAAACAATACTCCATTAACCAGAACATAAGGGAGAGACTGGAGCCTAAAGTACCTTCTTCCAGTCTTATCAAGACTCTACAAGCACTCACTAGTGAGAAGGAAATGCCTCAAGTCTGATGTCTAGTCCTTTATGATAGTTGGTTCTTCTATCGTAGCTGCATCATGAATTAGTAAGTTGTCTTCCCCTTTCTGCTTGAAGTCTACAGCAAGATGTTTGCACAGGCCTCTTCCCTTCACCAACTTTGTGATCTTGATGTCTACGTCATACTCCATCACCTTGGTGATCCACCCCGCTCTCTTCTCATTTAGGTCTCGATTGGTCAAGAAATCCTTGATGTTAGAATGTGGAATCATGAGGTGAACCCTGTTGTTAGACAACATATGCCTAAACTTCTTTAGGCTCTGCACTACTACCAGGACTTGATTCTCTACATACGTGTATCTAACTTCAAAATCCTCTAGTCCCTATCTAAAAAAAGCAAGTGGTTTCTTGAGGTCATCACCATTTGCTTGGGTAAGCATGGCAGAGATCACCTCTTCATTGCTAAAAGTGTAGAGGTTGAAGTCTTTGTTGAAGTCAGGGCTGATCAATGTAAGAGCCTGGGTTATGGCCTATTTGATGGCTTTGAAGCTATCCTTCCTTTGTGTTGTCCATTTAAACTCCTCACCCTTCCTCAACATAGAGGTTAGTGGCTTGACTATCTCTACAAAAATTGGAATGAATCTTCAAATGAAATTTATCTTGCCAAAGAAGCTCTGCAGGCCTTTCTTGTGTTTAGGTAGGGACATCTCTAGTATAGAATGAACTTTCTTAGGGTTAATAGATAAGCCCTCCTTGGACATGATGTGGCTAATGAGTTTCCCCTCATGAATAGTAAACACGCATTTCTTTGGATTAAGAGAGATGCCAAATTCCCTACACCTTTCAAAAATCTGCATGACGTGTTGCATGTGTTGGCTCGCTTCCTTGGAGAACACTATCACATCATTGAGGTATACCAGTACATTTTTGTTTATCAAGCCTCCAAAATCCATGTCCATGGCTCACTGAAAGGTAGCACCAGCATTAGGTAGCCTAAATGGCATCTTCTTGTAGGCAAAAGTTCCCCATTTAGTAGTGAAGGCTATTTTGTGCTAGTCATAACCTTGCACCAGAATCTGATTATACCCTGAATAACCATCCAAGAGGGAGAAATGCTCACTACCTATTACCTTTTGAAGGATCCACTCCATGCTAAAGAGGGGATAATGGTCTTTTAAAGAGACTTTATTAAGGTCCCTAAAATCGACACATAGCCTGATCTCCCCATTCTTCTTTCTAATAGGAACAAGATTGGCCAGCCAAGAGGAATGTTTGATTAGAAATATAATCCTGGACTCAATCTATTGGCCAATTCCTTCTACATGAGAGGCTCAATCATTAGGTTGATAGGTCCTTACTTTTGCATGATTGGCCTATCACCTTCTTCTAATTTGATGGTGTGCTAGGTGAGTCTTGGGTTGAACCCCTTCAAATCATTGTAATCCCATGCAAAAACATCAGTAAACTCCTTACACAACAAAATGAAAGCCTACTTTCCCTGAATCGTGCAAACTTTTCCAAGTGCAAGCAGCTTGTCCTTGAAGATCTCAACCCTTTTATAATTCTCCTCCTTAGTTATGATGCATGCCTTGTCATTTCTTAATTGGTCATCTCCATTGAAGATGCTCTCAAGAGTGACCAAACCTTTAGGGAGTTTATTGTTCTTCAATTGAACAATTTGGTTGCCATATTGCTATTGCAGCTTTGCCTAGTTCTATGTTGTGAACTCAGCTTCCTCCTATAAGAAGAAAGCTATTTGTTGGTCATTTTCAAAAACTTGCCAGTTTGCAATGTTATCAAGGACAAAGGGCCAAACTACCACCTTCAAGTACCATGAGCCACAGTCTCGACTTATCTCCCTGGAAACGTCAAACTAAGCACCAATTACTACTAGCCTATCTGCCTATTTGTTCTACTCTCTGGGAATGGAGGTGATATTGAAAGTGAGTAAATCTTCCACCAAGTCCCAAACCCTATGCTTGTAGGACTTTAGCAAATAATTCTTGGTCAGATTTTGGCCTTTCACTTAATTTACAATCAGCTCACTATTTCCCAAAACTTACAACTCCTTGATCCCTCTTTTTCTTACCCATTTCAGGCCATGGATAAGGGACTCGTATTCTACAACATTTCTTGTGCAAGAGAATTGGAAATGGAAAGCTAAAAAGTATCTCTCCTTTGAAGGGGAGACTAACATCGCTCCACCACCAGCTCCTAGCCTACTTCTGGAACCATCAAAGTATAGCTGCCATAGACCTAGGTCCTCTTGGCTTGCCTTCATTATATTTGGTATGAAGGCACCCTCTTCGTGTATGCAGTAGACTCTAAGGATTTCCTCCTCTATGAACTTATAAGGATCATGCTTGAATTTTTCATTTACCCACTCATCCAAGAGTAGGTCTGCAACTCTTTCAAGAGTAGAGGATGGAGATTGGTCTATCTGGGACTCTTTTGGGTCGATAATGGTGTAACTGACATTCACTGCCTTGGGTGAATATGGTTCTAGATGGTCCTTGTAGAGTGACTTGGATTTGATCTTTACCTTGGTCCCATACTTGGTTCTAAAAACTAGATAGGACCAATTCACTACTAGATAGCCACCTATCTTTGACGTGAAGTCCCTAGACAAGCAAATTGCAAAATAAGGAGGAACATTTGCTACCACCATATCATGGGGAATTGAGAAGGTTAGGAAAGCATGTAATGTCAAGCTTAAACCCTTCAAAATCCTAACTATTTTTTTAGGTGTCCCATCTAGCTATAGGACTCCCTTATTCATCTCTTCATATTTCAGCCCCATCTTGTTAGCTATGCACTTGGGCATCACTGAGGTACTAGCCCCACTATCAATGATGCAATTGTGCACCAATAAATCCCCTATAACCAAGGACACATAGAAAGGGGGAATTTTCTCTTCCTTCTTAACCTAGTCAGAGGTGGAAGGTTATCCATTCATCATTAAGACGTTAGCAGCCCTTACTGGGACAGCTTGTCAATCTAGCTCATGCAATTCTCTTTGTAGCATGTCTTTTTGTCCTAGTAGAGACAATGAATCCCATAAGGAGATGTTCATATGTAGCTTCTTCATCTAGTCCACTATATTGACTTGAGGATTGCCTTCCTTCAACTCTTCTTTGGGGCTAATTCCAACCTGAGCTACGGACTGAGGGGCTGAAGGTGCAAATAGTGGTCTGAAATTTAGGGCTTTCTGATTTGAGTGTGATGGAGATGGTGCAGTTGTCGATTGGGTAGTAGCCTAGGCTTCTCCAATTTCTCTTCTCTTGAATCTTGTGTTGGCTACAACACAATCAGCCTAATTGTCTACAGCACCCATATAATTCACTGAATAAAATTCCCCTTCCAGATGATTCATGAGGGTAGAATCAGGCTAGCATGATTGCTACTCGTGTTGGGTTGCATTGAAGGCTCGAAGACCTAGGGTTGAGTAGCTACCTGATTGTCTACATTCTCTAAATAACCCATCATCTCATTTGTATAAATAGCCTGTTCCTGACCATATCCCATGGTCGAACAACTTAGTTGTTCCTATACTAGATTGTTCTGAACGGGCACCATGACCTTTGATGATGAAGGGGGGCCTGAGTTGTAGTTTTGAAATGGTTTGGTCTGAGTAAGTTGACCCTATCCTTGATTATAGTTTTGGAAAGGGGGTCTGGGGGCTTGACCATAATGCTAGTATCCGTGATTTGGTCTGTTGCTTTGAGGTTGCTTCCTTTTAAGAGCTACAAGTTTAGTTGACATGCTCTGCAACAGACTCTTAAACTCATGAAGCTCATTGGATAGAATAGTAGTGGGTTTCTCTATGCTAGGTAGAGGAGCTAATGTGGGAGTAATGGCTTAAATTGGAGGTAGAATTTCTGGGAAAAGTGGCATGTAAGGTTTAGGGGCTATTTTCCTAGCCTGTACTAAGCAATTTTTAGTTGTTATAGCTATGTCATAAGCAACTGGCAGTATATGCCCTCCCATGGATTATATCATTACTACAATATCACTATTTAATGCCTTTAAATAATATAGGAAAGCATAAATAGGAGTCAATCTTACCAGGATGGGGATTCTATCCCAAGTCTTCTGAAACCGTGTGTTGAAATCCTGTATATACTCATGTGGGACTCCTTTTATGGTCATCAGTTGCTTAGCAAGAGAGAGGCCATCACTCTTTTCCCCAAAATATTCTATCAACTGAGTACCCAATTCATTCCAAGAATGGATTGAATTTATAGGCAAGGTCCTGTACTAGTCGAGAGCCTTGCCTTTGAGAGATAATGCCAGCAATCTGATGGCGATATTTTCCTCTATGACATTGTGAATATTACAGAGGTTAGCAATATTCCTAATGTGCTCGATGACTATAATGGGTCCCTCTCCATTGAAAGAAGGCACATTTTTTAGGGTTGTTCTTAGGATTGGATCATAATGTGGGAGGTTCAAGGGGCTCTGACCATGAAAAGTCGCAAAGGGCAATGCCATATATGGGATGGGATGTAATTGTGGCTCTGCTGCATATGCATCCCTTACAATAGGTCTAGGAGGGTGGATTGTTGAATAAGGATAGGTCTTCTCAAACCTTAGTCTTTTTTTTGAGTTTAAAGGCAACTCAATGAAATTGAAGGGAACCCCTTTAGAAGCAGAGCTTGTGGTGAATTTAGGCATAGAAAGTTAAGAAACTGGTCTTGATTGGAAATTGAACTCTTACCAGTGGAGTCACTAGATGCTGGAGATCTTTGATTTGTTGTAATATGACTATCATCAATCCTAAAACCTTATTGAATTTTCAAACTACGTCCCACAAAGTGTGCCAAAAACTATTGACGCAGAAGATTGCACCCTTAGCAGGAGGCTGAGCTCCTGCCTTCTTCATGCAATAATGGAAACTCCCCTATCACCTGTGGGACTAGTGAATCTAGAGGAGAGAGTATCTATATAAGGGCTAGCACTCCCTTTGATGAATCATATTCATTCTAGCAAGTGCTAACATATATGTATATACAAATATATAATGGGGGGAAATGAAAAGGGAGAAAGATTGTAGGAAAACAAACTACTCTAAAGAGGTGATGCACCAAAATAAGTCGACCTTCTCACCCTCACACTAAAATGAGACAAATACATACATACACTTCACACTTGGCAAAAGGACCAAGCTGTAAGAAACTTGACAGGGAGGCTTTCATGAAAACACAAAAAATATAGATTCACCAAGGCGCTGTGAAATGCAAACTGTAAGTAATTTCGTCTATTTCTTTACTCCCAAATAGAACTCTCCTTGCCAGTTGCAAAAATGGCACCTTGTAGACAATAGATATGTTGGTGTTGGACCTATGAAATCATTAAGAAGCAATGACTAAACACAAACTAACACTCAAGACATACACAGAAATATCTATCCAAAATAGAGGTAAAACTGCATTTTTTGATTCAGGTGAAATTTTGCCAGGGCTATGCCTTAAAAATGTGAAAGATCATTCTCAAATGACAAGTCTCCAATATATAGGAGAAGAAAGGAGGCCTTTTGGCACCCCTTTTTACAAGTGGGCCATTTGCGTCCCCTCATTGGGAAGAGCAGGCTACCTAAAAATAAATGTTGTGTCAACCCTAGCTTTGACTTCAGGCCCTTTTTTGACATGGCTTGCTATTTCCTCATTAACTAAGGCTACTTTTTGAAGGCACCTATGGATCTTGTCTGCTCATAAATATGAAATGGAGAAAAAAGGGTCACACAATTGGTCATTTGCGTCCTCTAATGGTCAATTTGCAGCTACTATTTCACCTACTGGAGTAATTTCTTGAATCAATGCTCCCCTTCACCACTTGGACAACCTATTTGCTCCATGCCTGGCACTTTGTCTTTTCCCTATCTTGTCTCTTCTAGCTCCTTTGGCCCTCGGGGGTGATCTTCTGGCAGGTCACTGCATTTCTAGGCCTTTTCCATGGTTGGCATCCTTTTAGTTTGAAAGCAAATGGCCATTTCATTATGTTAATTTTGACACTCACACGGCCATCATTGCTTTGAAAACTAATGGCTAAATTGCTTTCTTAACTTTTATGGCTTTCGAGACGTCACCATCCCCGGCAAAATGTCATGGAGTCCTTTGTTGGCTTCTCTATGGGCTTTGTCCTCCTCAGCCAAATTATGAGTCTTTTTGCTTGAAGTCCCTTCCCAGCACCTTCCCAAAGGGAAGGTGACCCTCTGGCCTTTGGAAAGTATCCCCTTTATTTTGGGCCAAGAGTCCCTCGTAAGGGCACCTGCCCTTCGAGGTCCTTCGGTGGGTCGCTATGCTCCTCCAGATTGTTTCCCTGGTTTCTGCAGACTTTTGTCTGCAGACATTTTCCCATAGAATTTTTGTCCGCAGACATTTTCCCAGCCTTTGCTTTGAACTGTGACCCAAATTCCTTTAGACTTTTTGTCTGAAGAAATTATTTCAGACAAACAGTCTGAAGGAATTCAGCACTCTACCTTAGTTGAAATTCTGAAAGTTAAAACATCCCTTTGAAGCGTTCCATTAAAGTGTTCCATGCTCTTTGCAAGGGCATCTGGACTTGAGCTACCCCTTGACCTTTTGGGCATACCCTTGAACCAATTCATTGAACCAAAAAGGTTCAATGGTTCAAGTGGTTCAATCATTACATGCCAATGCCAAGTGAACCAAAGCTGATGAACTATCTAGTTGAACCAAATGATTGAAAAATTGGATTGAACCAAACATTAAACCACTCACTTTGAACCAAGCTCATTGAACCAAGCCATTGAACTAAAATTGGTTCAACAGTTCAATGGTTCAACACTATTGAATTGAGGTGTTTAAAATGAGTGATGAATTTTTGTTGAACCAAATGATTGAACCATTTGAACTATGTTGATTGAAAACTGCATTGAACTTAGCTGATTGAACCAAAGCCGAAGAACTTGGAGTTCGAACCAAGCACCTGTTGGAAAAAAATTGGTCAATAGTGCCTTTATAAAAATATCTAAAATCTACTTTGTAATACTGATATATTTAATCTTAACCTATTGATCTATAACCTACTCTCTCAAGAAGTGATATCTAATGGGAATATGTTTTATTCTTGATTGCATCACTAGATTCTTCAAAATATTAATAGCGCTTATGTTGTCACAAAAAATAGAAATAGGTTCATCATATTTTACCTTGATATCTTCCAAAGTTTGCTTCATTTAAAGCACTTGAGTAAAACACAATATCATTGAAATATATTTTACTTTAGTTGTATAAAGTGACACTAAATTTTGCTTTTTGCTTAGCCATGAAACTAAGCTATCATTGAGGAATAAATATCCTCCATGTATACTCTTTATATCATCCAAGCAACCTGCCTAATATGAATCTCTATAAGCAACCAAAGTGAAATCTCTACCTATGAGATACCATAATCTATAATCCAATGTCCCCTTGATATATCTGAATATTCTCTTCACCAAATGAACATGACTATCTTTTAGAGCTGACTAATATGTTGTAACCTTACCTAATGCATGCATGATGTCTAACCTTGATGCTATAAAATATAAAAGACTACTAATCATAGATCTATATAAATATTGATCTGCAACAGGTGAATCTTCATCTTTGCTCACCTTATTTCCTATACTCATTAGTGTGACAACTGGTGCACAATCCTCAAAACCAAATTTCTTCAACATTTCCTTGGCATATTTACTTTGAGATATGAAAATACATTTATCTGACTGAAATATTTACAATCTTAAGAAAAATGGCAGTTTTCCAAGTATAGACATCTCAAATTCTTTTTACATATTATCAAAAAATTATTTTTCCATCTTTTCAATGTTTCCTCTAAAAATGATGTCATCAACATATACCACAACAATCAATTGATGTTCACCTTCTATTTTGATGTAGAGATTACTATCAGCAAATCTTTTTTTGAAACCTTGATCCTATAGGTACTTATCAAGTCTTTCATACCAAGCTTTTGGAGCTTATTTCAATCTATATAGTGCTTTCATCAATATACATACATGGATACTAACATTTTAGAGAATAAATCCCTTAGGATACTCAATGTAGACCTCTTCTTCTAGATTCCTATTTAGGAAGGCAAATTTGACATCCATCTAAAACACTTTGAAAATTTTAAACACTGCATATGCAAGAAAAATTTTAATAGCCTCTAGCCTTACCACTGGTGCAAAAGTTTTTTCAAAATTTATTCCCTCAATCTGAACATATCCTTTACATACTAATCTTGCTTTATTCCTAGTCACTTCTCCATTTTTATTCAACTTATTTCTATAAACCCATTTTGTTCCTATCACATTGTGATCTTTTGGTCTAGGCACTAATTCCCAAGTATCATTATTTTCTATTTGATTTAATTCTTCATTCATTACCTTAATCCAATGTTTATCATGTCTAACTTCTAAAAAAATTCTAGGCTGAATTTTGCATAACAAAGAGAAATTAACTTGCTCAGATTCACTTACCATCATTATTTTGGTGTGAATTATTTTATTTATGTCCTTGATGATGTCATTTTCACTATGATTTCTCTGGATATATTTGGATGGAGTTTCGGTGCCCTTTTTCTCCTTCTTCTCATCATCTAGTTCTTCAAAATCTTTATCTTCAATGATTTTAAGAATGTCTACTAGATCATTAATTCTTTGTGTTCCATCTTCTTCTATCATGACACTTGCACTTTCAACTATTTTATTGGTTCTTTTTTTATAATATTATAATCTTTAATTTTTCAAGAATAACAAAAAAATATACCTTCATCTACTCTAGATTCAAAGTTACCAAGTTTTTCATTAGTTCTCTTTATGAAGCATCTACGACTGAAAACTCTAAAAGAATCAATTGTTGTTAGTTTATCTTTCCATAGCTCATAAGGAGTCTTGCCACTATTTACTCTCAATGATGCTCTATTCTAAATATGCACTATTTTAGAAAATTCCTCTCTCCAATATTTATCTAGTATCTTGGATTCACTTAGCATTGTTCTCACCATCTCTTGAACTATTCTATTTCTCTATTCAACTACTCCATTTTGTTGTGGAGTTCTAGTTGTTGAATAATGTCTCTTTATTCCATGGTCTTCACAATACTCAATAAACTGATTTGACATGAATTCTCTTACTCGATCTGATCTTAGGTGCTTAATCTTCAAACTAGTTTCATTCTCAACTAATGCTTTGAATGTTTTGAAATGTCTAAAAGATTCTAATTTTTTATTTAAAAACATTATCTAAGTCATATGTGAAAAATAATTAATAATCAACATGAAATATTTCTCACCTTGAGTAATTTGAGTTCTCATAAGTCCACCCAAATCAGTGTGAACAAGCTCTAACATCTGAGTGGTCGAGTACTCTTTTGTTTTGAACTACCTTCTGGCCTACTTCCCATACTGACAAGGTTCACAAAGCATGTTGGATGGCTTTATAATCTTAGGAAGAATTTTATCTTCTTACTAATGTTGACAAGATTGTCAAAATTTATATGTCCCATTCTCTTGTACCATAGCCAAATTTATTTAATCTGACTCAAATAACATCTTTTAGCTTTGATGTCTGATAACATATACAAATTATTTCTTGTTCTCTAAGCATCTGCAACCAACACATTTGAATCTTTCTTCCTAATTTCACAAAATTCTACATAAAACTTTAGTGTGTGCTCCTGATCACACATTTTAATTACACTCAAAATATTATACTTAAGACCTTCTACATACAAAACATTTTTAGTTTTAGTTTTACCATTATCCAAACTTAGTGTACCTTTTCTAGAAATTCTAGTAGTAGTATTATCTCTATATTTCATTGTGCCACCATTGATCTTTTTCAAGGTTATGAAATTTCTCTTGTCTCTTGTCATGTGCCTTGAATATCCACTGTCAATGAACCATGGCTTTTATTCATTTCTTGCATGTAAAGCTATATGTACCAACATAGACTTTTTAGGTTATTTCTTCTACCATGAACCTATATGGACTTTATTCTTGATGAATGGAGCCTTGAAACTTTTTTCTTTCTTGACAGATTCAAACATGCTTCTACAATACCAAGCTATGTGTCTAAATTTATTACACTTGTAATCTATTATGGCCTCTTCATTAAAGCTTGATAGAGGAACAAAAGAGTTGTGGCTTCTTCTTGACTCTACATGAGTTTTCTTCTCCTTATTTCTAAAATTGTTATCCCTTTTTTGACATTCTATTTTATTATGGCCATATCCATTACAATAAAAATCATAACCATAAAAATAGGACATGTTTATATATCTCTGACCTGATTACATTTTGTAGTTTTGTTCCTTCTAACCTTCTTTGTTTGAGATGTTCTCTATATTCTTAACTTCTTCCCTTTTTATTTCCTCTTTTGCAAGAGCTTCATCATAGCTCTTTCCTTTTTCTATGTTAACCTTGTCTGTAGTGGTCTCCCTTTTCTCTTTTTTAAATTTGATATCTATCTTATTTGATATTGATCTTTGACTTTCTAATATCTTACTCAACATATTAGTGTTCTTCTCAAATTTTGAATCATTGGTTACTCTATCATTGATTGCTTTATTTGTTTTCTCAAGATTTGCTTTTAAAGAATCAATTTTAATAAAATACCTTTCACATTCTTCACTTACTTTTTTCAACTATGCCATTAGATCTTTTTCATTCTTCTTGGCTTGTTCAAAGTGTGTTTATAGATCTTCAAGTGTTTCCTTAGAATCCCTTTCATTTTTATTGATCTGGACCTTCAATCTTTGATTCATCTTCTCAAGAGCTTTTAACTATTCTAAGGCACAAATGAGTTCTACTTCTAGATTCACTTCAGCTTCATCATGTTCTTTTTCTTGATCATCTATAC
>JARHVA010001656.1:607500-680000 GCA_037957365.1 Torreya grandis
TGAAAATAATTAACATGGTGGAAGGGAAAATAATAGGTTTTACTTAAAATTCATAAAAATTATCTATTATGTATCCAAAAAATTCTAGCACTATTCCCACAAATTCTTTCCCTATGTATCTAATGTAGAATAATCAATGAAATCATGGTATATTATATCATAGAAAAGGATGTAATATTGTCTGCATATATCCAATCCCAAATTTAAGTATAAATATAAATGAAAATAATGGATAAAACTTTATAAATCTCTTAAAATAGAGAATATGTGTTTTCATTTAATGTGAAAGAGATTTATATGTCTCATGAATAAATAATCAACTAACATATGTGTGTGATAAAAATATGTGAATTTTATGAAACTTCCACCCTACATTAAGAAGTGGTTTCCCCTATATAAGTTTTATACATATTAGTAATATCCTATAAATAATTAAGTTATATTTATAACATTTTAAAGATCAACAAGGATTCAAAGACTCACTTCACAAAGCACAAAATGAATGAAAGGATTCAAAAATAATATTCTGGAGTGGAAGGTTATTTGTGGGAAAGAGTGTGGATGATTTTTGAGGGAGTATGAAAGATAAGAGATAATATTGATTAGTAGACCTAGATAATCGTGTGTGTTCTTTTCCTCTTATTATAGTTGTATATAGTAGAGTGAGTGAGTGTGTCAAGTGTATGTGTAATATGTTTAATTCCACTAGAAAGATCAATCAAAATGTGATGTTTATTTTATAATCTCATATTCTCTATGTTTTAAAGTGTAAATCTCCAAGGATGAGGTTTTCATTCACTATATCCCCTATCCTTGATTGCATGACCAATTGGTATCATATAAAGGTAACAAATCTGGGATAAGTGAGAGAGTGTTTTTCCTTAAATAAGAAAGTAATGGGTATAGATCATGAATGAATATGTATGGAGTTGAGTGGTCTACATCTTTTCATTGAGATTAATATGAATAAAGGTTGAATAAATGTGTTATCCATATTATTAATGTGGGTAGAGAACAAAAAGTTAAGATACATTTTCATGACTTACATAAGTTTTAACGAAAAATTCCTAGGAGTGGGTTAGAAGTGTGTGTGAGGAAATTATGAGAGATATGGATGACAAGTGTGTAGTCTAAGTGGTTGAGTTGAAAATTGTAATAATCAAAATGAAATCCTATATGGAATATGACAAAATAAGAATATTAAGGTTGGGTATATACTACTTTTTGAAAGGTTTATGAGAGGAAAAAAGAGTTGGAGATTGTGTAAGTCATGCTGGAAAACATGGAATGACTTATGTCTATTACAAAGGGGGATAAATAAATAATATTACGAGTTTGGATCATAGTATGTGATACATAAATTAATATGATTAAGGTTAATTAGAATAATATAACCTTAAAAATAATTGAATAATCCTTCATGTAATGAGTAAAAGAATCATTTATTTTTAAAGGCATTAATGTGGAGGTGAAGGATGTGCAAGTGAATACACATGATGTAGATTTGAAGGGACAATTAGTTGAAGAATAAAAATATGTTTCATTATAATAAGATGACAAGATCAAAATCAAATTTTGTGAATATCCCATGTTTGATAAATGAGGAGTATAAAACCATCTCTTACTTAAATATTAGATGAGGGTGATTGATGGAATGTATGATTCCTTTAATTTTGATTTTTTTTAAGGTAATGGAGAAAGTAAAATATTTGAAGAAGAGAAAAAAGAAATCATTGTGAAGAATGATAAAGATAGAGTTTGTGATTTATGTTATAGGAAAATTTATTAATTTTATTAATTTATCCTAAGATAATTTGGATGAGGAAAGGTTAATAATGCCACACATGTGGCTTGGAGGCAAGGACTTACATATAAGGACTCAATTTTATTATACAAGAAGCAATGGAATATTCTCAAGGTGCCATAAATGTTATTATTGCACATAAGAGTTGAGGAATAATAGACTCAATACTTGATGGTGTTATCATTTAAAAGATAATGAGGTTGTATTGAATGATGAAGAAGGTGAATAATTGTTTGAATGGTTATTATTCCAATGGAATATGGATGAATTATTTGAAGATAACCTAAATAAAGAAACAATATATGAATATATTATTAAAATAAAGGTAGTGGAGTTTTTTTAATTTTACAATCAAGTCACTAGAAATTAATGACTTTAAAACTATCCTATAGATATCAATAAAGGTGATAAGTAATAATATCGATCCCAAAAAAAAATGGTAAAATATTTTTCAAGCAGCTGAAAATGAATATTTAATGAATAATTTCTACATGTGTGAATAAAATTATTTGAACATGGTTTAGATTACATTTAAGGTATGTGTATGAATGGTGGTGGATATAAACAAATAAGTGGATTAATAAAGATATAGAGATATGTTTGGTGGAGGAGGATAGTATTCCATCCAGTAAGTGATTGAAATAAATAGAAATACTTCACTTTGAAGAAGAGAAAATATTAGATTGTCCCTCAAAGTGACAAGTTTTTTTATACCACTTACCCCAAATTTGTGAGCAATATGATAAAACACTTTTATGCTTGGTATTTGATACAATAGAATCTAGGTTATCAAGAAATTGTCCATAAAAAAATATCTAATAGTTTTCACATGCATCTAATCCCAATCAGTAGTATGAAGATGAAATACAAAGACTAACAACACTTCATTGGGATCATATGAAAAATAAGAATCCATTTCACTTAGTGACACATGAATTTATCAATATCATGATGAAATTGTCAGTTAAAGTAGATTTTTGTTAACTAGAAGTTACATAGTCCCAATGAAGGCTCATAAACATTTAGTTTTTATTTTCTTCTCATTTTCAAGATCATCTAGAATAAAAATATCAAAAACATTAATACAAATTAGATTAAATGATTCAAATAATTTAGACTACAGTAAGATGGATTGCATTAACACAAAGTTTAAAAACATCACTTTGCATTAAGTATTATTTTCACCCATAGTAGTTATAGATTCCCAATTAATTCCAATAAACATTCAATTTTTATTTTATTATCTTTTTCAAGACAATATTGAATTCCAAGAGTTATTTCTTTAAGAAAAAGTGTAAGGGAAGGATTAAAATCAGTAAGACTAATTTAGAAAATGACTTGTAAGAAAAGAGTGTGTGTTCTTATTGACAGATAAAATTTGAGAAAATATTAAAGAGTTTGATCCATTTATGGACTAATGTGCATGCTCTTCCTCTTATTATATTTAAAGAGAGAATATTGAATGACTATGTTTTATGTATGTAATATGTGTACTTCATCACTAAAAACTAATTAACATATGTCATTTAGTTTCCAATCTTATATCCTTTGCATGTTTAAGACAAAGGATGAAATGATAAGTTTTTCCTTCATTGGGGCCCTAAATCTTTCACTACATCAAGCAACTAATTATCCACCATATGTGGAGAAGAAGAGGAGGATAAGGACAAAGGTGACAAAAATATAGTGTGTGGATTAAGAATCATATTTACAATAAAATATTTTTTAAATGATTACATCAAACAAGGATGCTCATAAAATAAAAAATGAACCTAATTAGTGTCTCCATAAAAAATAAAAGGAACCTTTATAAAATTTCATTAAACATTGATGTCATAGGTCAATTTTTATACATGGAGATCATTTCAAGGTCTTATTTGTTATTGATTTGGATCAAGATGAAAACTTTCATTCCTTTACTTTAAATAATTTTTGGTTTTCTCCTTCTATGATAACCAAACTAAGAGAATCATAAAAAATTAGTTGTTAAAAAGGGTCTGCAAGTGTTAAAATTTCTATGTAGATTAATAAAAAAAATGTAATAAGGGATATATAGGATAAATGCATCAAATACATTAAATACATATCTTCCCTAGTGTTAAATTAAATTTTATTTTAATTTATTTGTAAATGGAACATGAAAAAATAGGTAAAGAGAGGTCCATATCTGATTTATGGTTTGCATGAGTTATGTAGTGACTTATAATGTATGAAATATGTTCTCAAATTTTATATAGTATCTTCTAAAAATATTTCAATGTTTGTTATGGTGCTTATTTTCAAACTACTCTAAAAATGACAATGATTAGTTTAAAAATCAAAAAGTGAGAGTTTATACCAAAAGTGTTCTATCAGGTCTAAAAATGTCTATATATTATCTTGATATATAAAACATTCTATAAGACTTTTCCAAATGCAATATTCTGAAATCCTCTTTTCATTAATAATAGTTGTTCATGTAGATATCACAATTTTGTTTCCTCTTGATATAAGGCTAACTCATCCTTAACACCCAAAAACACATCCTAGACAAAGGTAAATGTTAAAATTAAATTATCATAGAACCCCTTGAGGGTTTTTAGCTACATGTCAATAAACAAAGTTAGGGCTCAAAGTTTTCTGAGTACTTGTGAGTGACCCAACCCAAGTGAGATAACACTCCTCCTTCTTTCCTTTATACTATATATAGTGCTTTATGAGACCTTTTTTTGGTTGAAGTATGTAGCCACAAGACTTTAGTAGATGACAAGGAGGAGAAGACATAATAAGGCTCCTTGAAAATTGTTTAATATATAAATTCAATGTGTGGCTCAATACATTATTTATTTATTGATAAATGGTTTATGATACATGTGCATACATAGACTCATTTGAATTAATATTGGGACACATTCATTCATAGGCCTATATAGACTCCTAATTTTGGTACAAGTCCCTTATTCATTATATCCTTTATGTCTTTACCACACTATCCTATTTTTGAACATTTGATCTTTTTAGACACTTTCCACCAATATTAGACTCTTTGTGGCCTTGAGACATCTATATTTCTTGATAAACACCATAGATATATAATTTTTTAGCACCAACATCACATACAATCATCTTATATTTAGATTTATCTATATTTTGAGCATTTCCAAGTCAAGTCATAATAGGTGGTTCACTGATTTTGACTTGGTAATAGTCAATAGTCCATATATTTTGATGCTTTGACATGATTCCTCATGATTTGATTATATATTCTCATTATTTTATAGGTATGGCCTATGTGTATATGTTGTAACAATGCAATTTATTTTTAAACACTATGTTGATTTAGTAATGGTTAAAATCCTAAGGAAAGGAAGCTAATTCACATAAGCATGATCTGGGTGACAACTATGTTAGACCAAACATTGGTACTTGACTAAGCTTAAAAATTACTAAAAGATACTATTAAAAATTATTTATCTAATAGTATGTAGATTGGGGTGTGTCGGTGTACTTAACGTATACTCATATAGTCCAATCTATACACTCCCTCTATAGTCTCTTGATGGGACCGATTACCAACTTTTGGCCTTACCCAAATGCATGAACTTGACATAAAATAATATTCACCTTGACCATTCAAAGTATCTAACCTCTAAACTATTAGTATTGGACAAACAATGATTAACATCATATCAAGATAAAGTATAAATATTTCAATTCATGATAGAATAATCATCATACAAATTTTACTCATTCAATGATTTACATAATTATGTCAAAAATAATACTTAATCTTCATAATTATTTACAAAAACAATAAAATGCAATTTTTTTGAAACATTTTTAAATTTACATGCTATGAGAAGGATATTACTACCATTCTATGATACCCACTTAGTACATTTAATCACCATCCTTAGCTTAGGGATCAAAACACCTTAGATTTACCCCTCATATAATTAGAAGTACAACACTAGTTAACATTTTATCACTAAAGAGCTTAATAATGACCTAATGACTCTCATTGGTAACAAACATCACACACAAGTGTCTATCACATCAGTTATGAGTCTCAGTTCTATGCTCAAAACAATTATTCATGCATTGGAACTTAACCATCCCATAGGTGCTATCATAGAGGTCAAACCCTATGTTTCTATCCTACTTTTAATATGGTATATTATTGTTTTGCGTGTTCATATAATATTAAAAATCAAATAAAACTTTTTAATAAACTATAATGATTCAACAATCATGATTATGTTTGGCATGATAAAAACTTATAAACTTCATTAGTAGTTACATGGTCATGCCTTAACAACAAATCCAATCTTGACATTCACCTATTTCATTACTTTGTCTATTATGCAAAATATAGTCTAAAATCACATATTTACTACTACTTAGTTACCTTTAATCCTTGAATGAACAATAACCACTATTGAAACATTTATACCAAAATACATAAACACTCGATTAGATATTATAACTGATCTTTCTTCTAGAAGCATTGTTATCTAACAAGTTCATTTGATCCAATGTTTTTGCTATACAACTTGTTACTTCATAAATTCCTTCATAAAACTTGTTATAGTTAACATCCACTTTTAATTTATCTTTTAACACAATACATACAAAGTCTATTTACCATTATTTAATTTTCATAATGATAATACATGGTTTTCCCCTAAGTTTGTCACATAGTCAAGGATGAATATCTAACTTCATACCACTGAATCTAAACAAAACTAGGAACTTATATAATCTACAATGTATTATTAACACCATGTATGTTCCATTCTAAAACCTGAATCAATCTTATAAGATCAAATTATTTTAATATATAACATATCCTAATTTCATCTTCCTTATGAAATATAATACTGATGTAAAGAAAACAACACTTATATTATATCTCTAAATTTGCAGTCACCAACTTCAAACCACTAAATTACATACAATTCCAAAACCATCCAATGTGCCTCAATAAGCAACTTGAATAGTTATTCATCCACTTAAGTGGCATAGAAATCAACAATATTGAATTTAGGAAAGGTGATTAATCAAAGATATTTAATAACATTAGAATACCAAGTTATTCTCTAATATTCAATAAACAAATTATAATCACAAATTTAATGTAAATTATATTATTTCAAGTATAATATGAATTATTTTTTTTGACAACAAATTCAACATCACATCCTTAACCCAAATGTCTCATCAATAGTAAACAATTATCAATTACTTTTCATAATAAAATTCGTACTATAGAAAAAAAGTACAAGTAATACACAACTTACATCAACAACTAAAATAATGTTTAAAACACTTTTTCACTACTAATACAATAAACTTGTGTATTTCCAAGTTAAATAACATATACATTCCACTGAATCATAAGCCAATAACTAAAAATGTATTCTCTAAATTATAATGAGGTATTAATCTCAATCATGCCTCATAATAGAATTCAACATGATGGGAATCCAAATACAAATTAATCCAATAACTTGAAGCAACTTATGTAGATAAAAATTCAAAGGCCCACCATTCCAACCCAATGAGCCCTCCATTGATATCCCTAAACCACCCCATCCATCAGTTGGATGTGGAGTTCAATATCAAGGGTAGTGTAGAAGGGTGAAAAATAAACAAATATTTTGATATTTAAAATAAAATATTAACAAAACCATAAAATAAAGGTAAGTAATTATTATATGATAAGTAAATGAAAATAAAAGTACTTATGATTAGCTTTATCACTATTTTTTAGCATGTGAATAGATTTGAATGACTTCCATAGATCAACAATGATCATTATATCCATCAACTTTAATCATAGTATGTACATATATACCATGCATGTATTTAAATAATCAAATAACATTACATATATTCACAACTACCTTTATCCTCAACACTTTTCCATAATGGGTGGACATACTAAATTGGCCCAAACAAAAGTGACACCAAAAAGAGTCACAAATAGACCGACATCAAAAGAATAACTTAGACTTTATTTAATATCCATTCATAAGAATAGAAAAACAAAATTCCTAAATCAATAAGGAACTTAGTTTTGAACTTTGTATTAAACCCTAATGTTATAATCAACCAAGAATATGTCCATTCAAATCAAAACACGAAGTTACAATCCATAACCAAAACATAAAATTCTCACCTACAACCAATACAAGAACATAAAATGAACACACATCCTCAATAAAATGACTACCAACAAATTAACAACTTCCAATTTTTTCCTTTCTCTCAATAAGCAAACCATAACCCAAAACAAGGCACAATAGCAACAAAAAATAAAAATAACCAAAAACCCTTTTATAAATAAAATAAAATAACATAGCCAAAGCAAGATAAGGTTATGTCTTAACCCAACTCATTCACAAAATAAATAACCCATGTCATTCAATCATATTCAAATATTTACACCAAATAGTGAGTAAATACTACACAATCAAGTCTAAAACACATCAATATTCCAAAGTAAAATGAATATATAATAATTATAATGGAGTGTATTCAACTTTAATTTGATTATAAGGGTTATAGATTCATTTTTAAGTCTATCAAATTTATGATGAACCTATAATGGTTCATTTTTAGTACCCCACTCAATAATAATCATACAAAACTAAATATTCATTGCTTAAATTAAGAAATGAAAACCACTTGCTCATTACCCACACCCAAAAATGTAAAACAAATCCATGGTAATTCAGAAATGAAAAACTTCTCTTGTGTTTACACACATTGGATCCCTTTAAAACTCTTCTGACTATCATTAAAGACCACTTTATCCTACATTCTTATCATGAACAACTAACAATGTGTACCAACAAACTACCTCCATTTCTACCCAAGAATACAACTAGAAAACTAAAATAATAGACTCAAGCCAGTCTAATTAGGTCTTCAATGTCGTTCACAAAATAATCAACAGCATTCAAATATATTTTGGGTATAATGAGCTTGACACAACATTAAAAGAGTACAAATGAAGTCAAATAAACCACTAAAAACTTGACTACATTAAGGATTGGGTCATTATGACCTAACCTTTGACTAAGGTGAAAATCCTAATTGATAGCATCAATTAATAAAGTCCCCATGACCTAGTCATGATCCCACAAAAATAACTCAGACTCCTAGTCATAAGAACTATCATGACTAGTGACCAACATGGTAAGGCTAGTCAAACTTGCATTCAACAATGCTAATATTAAGAATTATGTTAATGACCTCAAAATAAGAGAACAACACCATAGAAATTTAACAAAATACATAATAAGCTTAATATGTAAATAAAACTTGCCAATTGATAATAACATAGACAAGCTCAAGAGAATAACAACTTTATTTGGAAGTGAAACAAGCACTAACCTTGAAGGATAACATAATAATAAAACAATTCTAAAAAGATTCATAAACATTAAGAAATTAATTTCATAAAATCATGCTTAAAAAACATACTTAACCCAATCCAAAATACATTATGCAATCAAAGACTAAACATAGAACAACTTACTAAACAACAAAATAGACATGCAAAATAAACAATGAATAATGACCAAAACAAGATGAAGCCTAGAATGCCTCAGCTCATAAGATGAAATATCTCAATTTTACCCATTTGTACCCTAATTTTTTGAATACCAATCCATCCTAGATCATTTTTTTAGTTCATGCCACCACCAAAATGATACATCAACAGTATCTAAATGGAAAAACCAATATCAAATATGGCAAGTAATTCTAAATTGAATTAATGTCAATCAAATTTTTAATGAACTAAATTTAATTATCAATATCAAAATAAAAAAAAATTCTACAACATATCATAAAATCATAATATCTGAAAACATAGTCTCAATAATTTATAAATTAGTAGTCCAATAGCAACTGAAACAACTGAGTTATCAAATAACATGTTAAACAACAACCAAATGTGCAACCAGTAATGCCATATTAAGAAATTAGAGTGACACAAATCTGAGGTCATGACATATATGTCCTAAAGAGTCTTATAAATATATAAAAAAATTATTAGTAATTCCTCATATTGAAAAAAATTATATCTCTTAAGATCCATGTCTCTCAATAAAATTATCCTAGTATTATTATGAGGTCTACACATTAATCCAAGGATCATGTACAGTCAACCTATGTTACATGAATGTCATTTCAAATCATGTTTGATCACATATTGTAACAAGATAATATTAAATAGAAGTGCATAGCTTAATTTATTTATCTAGGGAGAGGAGGTGAATTTATTTCTAATATTTGGGTTTGTAACACACATAACACTATACATACTTAAACCATTATTATATTATCTACATGATATGTAGTTGAAACCCCCAAGAAGTAGGTTAGAGCCACTAACCATTATACATTATATTCTTATAACATTAAGTTGAATTATGTATACAACACATATTATCAATTTCAAATAGTTTTTCTCATCAATGAAAAAAAGTGAATCTATGATATTGATCATATATCTTTGTCAAATCATCTCAGGATTAGAGGACCTAGAATTTTTTATAGCTTAAAATCATAGAGTCAAGTTAGAATCAATATCATATTATCAAATTTAGTAGCCAATTCTATCCCAAGTCATAATTAGTGATTTTTCAAATTTTTACAAATCTAAAATGAGACTCAAATTCCAAAGATGTAGTCCAATTATCCTTAAAATCCAATTTCCAATATAAGAAACTAGCTACAATTACCATGGATATTATTTTTATCCACTAATATCTGTATGTTCATTACTATTTCTTATCAATCATTCAATGGTAGTTTTATTTCAATATTTTAGCACATTAGGGTTTGATTTAGATCTATAATTTATTATATTATCTTAGATCACTAATGTGTGCATTGTTTTAGCATCACATTTTTTGAATTTACCCCTAGTATCATTATTTTTCAAAACATTTTGTTGAACTAGTATTTTTTATCATCCAACCTTAATACTTCATATCCCTCTCCTTATGGGGTCTTATTCTACCTTCTACATTTATTTTATAGATACTGGTTTTAGTCATAATTTTTTATTTGACCACATATGATTTTGAACATTAAATGCTTGAAATTTAATTATTTTATTCTAGTTAACATCTTTTTTATTCAAACATATAATCCCTAGGGTTTACTTTTCCTACCACCTTATATGGCATGAGTTTCCAAATGTTGGGTCTTATCTTTTTATTTATGTGTGTGTTTCTCATAACTTTATCATTCACCATAGTTTATCCCATGTTTCTCATGCTTACATCTGATTCTAGTTAATAAAACTAGATAAACAATCCCTACAATGTGAAGTGATATATTGAATTGTGTTAATAGTGATTTGATTCAACTTCCTCTACTTGATACTTTTGTTTATTTGAGTTTATAAACAATAAGTGTTAGTGTTATTCCTTCTCCTACTTATATGATTGATAATATAAATGATATGATGTGAATGCTAAATATAAATATGTCTAATCATGTTATATATAATCTAATGATGATTTGTATTAAAATTATTGTGATAACAATACCATTGCTTTTAATAAAATGTTTCCTATGATAATTCTTTAACTAACTTTTTTACTATTAGTAAAATTGGTTTTGAAAATTATCTTTTGAAGGTCCCTAAATGAATTAATGATATGATTTTTTTAGTAAAAATTTAAATAATATGAAAATTGATATAGAATTAACACATGATAATTTTTACTAATGATCCTTTAAATGTTCTTGATTAATGTATTAAAGGGTGTCCTTCTACATAAGGTGTAAATAATGGTGATCCTAGTAATATTTTTAAACCTCCACTTAATTTTAATCTTCCTTGAGTTAATATCCTTGTTCTTATATATCCTATCACTTATTTTAATCCTCCTACTACTACTCAACCATCCCTGATTTCTCATAATGATTTATTTAGTGGTATTAGTCCTATTCATAATACTATATCCTCCTTTCATATCAAGTCTAATTGTTTCAATCTATTTTTTATTGATGTGACCCTTAAAATCATATCAATATTATAATATTCAAATTGCTTAAGATGTACAATAACTAAAAAAAATGTGTAATTATTAAAATATAGTAACTTGATGTCAATGGAAAACATTAGATTAATGAATCTCTTAACTTGTTTATATTCTTTGTAGGTATGTGGTATGATATGATCCCCAAAAGTGATTATAAAAATGCATGTGAATGATTGAATATGGAAAGAGAGTGTCTTCATGAACATGAAAAGTATGTATTTCATGATTTCATACATAGTATAGGGTTATTTGACAATAATTAATATTACATGAAATTTATTTAAATGGTTTTTGTGCATGCATATATCTTTAATCCTATGTGAATAGTTTTATTATGCTTATATTTACTTCAAACCTTACCTATACACTAAATGATAACTTTAAAATATGGTAAAAAGGTAAAATTTAAGGGTTGATATAACCTTAACCATATCCTATAATTAATTTCTACCTACGTATCCAATACTTTCAACAAGGAAGTTAAAAAACAAAGCATTTCTCCCACGTAGATGAGTGTGTGTAATTGTATGTAATACTAGCATTTAGTGCAATCTTGTGTATGGTTTTCAACACTTTAAAACATCTCACTTAAACTTACAAAAAAAATTAGACTTAGCTTAGGGATTTATCCTTTAATGGCTTTCCAATTTTCAAACTTTATGATAGTTCAACTCAATGTCCAGAGTGATTTTGAGTGATAAATAGATTAGTGTTAGATAATTAAAGGCTTAGGCTCAATATGTTAATATAGATAAATCTTTAGGTAATTTAATTCTAACTAAAATGATAAATGTATGGGTTGAGCCATATGAATAATTTGAATTTGATAAATTAGTTGTTAATATGTGTGAAGATAGATCTAAACTACATACGTAGGTTCATAGTGGTGGAATTATCTGAGTAGGCATAAAATTTTCCATGTAAAAATAGTTATTTGAGATTAGGAAATTGTCTAATTATAATTTTAAGTTGTTTATGAATACACTATGAATTTCATGTGATTAGTAATGAAAATTTGAAAGGGTCAAGCCCATATATGATAGAATGGCTAAGGAATAATGTGAACAAGAGACATGTATGCATGCATAAGTCAAGTATGTTAAGGATTAGTTAAATTATACATTGTCATATGTTGAATAAAAAATATGTGTATATAAACTAACTATAAAATAGATAATATACATGCTACTACATTAAATAATGTATCCATTCACATATTTATTTAATACATGAAAGGAAAAGTTATGAAACTTTAGCAAGGATCTCAACAATCTAGTCAAATCATCATTTATCATGATATATTACACAACCCATTGGATCATGCGGTCCTCACCTAATTTTTTCACATTGTTTTTATTGTGTCTAAACTTTAAGTATACAATTACATGGGAAATACATCACAACAAATTTGATATTTATTTTCTTCATGTTTTTCTTTTTATGTGATAATCTACTGATGACTAAAATATTTCCTAGAAATCTTAAGTAATATGGATTGGATTGGTTTTATGTCTTACTAGTGGGCTTTATGCATAATTTCAATGATTTTTTTAATATTTTATCATAACAATTTTCTATAAAAATTATCTTTAAGGTCACAATTTTTCAACTTTTTGAACTTTTAAAATGACCTATTTATAATGTTAGAGAGTGTGTGCTTACATTCAATAATATGATTAAAAGAATGTCTCACTAAATACTTGATATAAAGTTTATAAATATTTATCTAACATATTTCTTTAATCATTTAAAAAAATTAATGTTTAGTAGTAACCAATATTTTGGTGAGCTTTCCCATATGGTTCATAAAATAAAATTAAACTTTTAAAAACCAATATTATTAAATATTATTTTTATTTTATGACCTATACCAATTCCAAATATACACTTAATTCAACATTAAAATCTTATGTTGATGATACACCTACTTTAAAAGATAATAATAAGGTCAAATTATTAACGCAGTTTTAAAACCTCCTGACATACTCGTTCTCTGACATTCTCAATAAAATATAATTTTTAAAAGGTTCACCAACCCCCCTCACCATGTGATTAAAAGGTTTCTAAAATGAAATATTATATATTTATCTCACTTGTATGAGTTGGATATATATAGACCATTTCTTATAAAAAATAATGGGAAATAATATTGTGACTATACATACCTAGTTTATATTTAGTGTCAAAAAGCACCTAAAACCTATGAATTATTCTTCTTAATATAATTCATGACATCACCTTCCAAATTTAAATAATTGAATAAATAAAATTAAGCAATTATGTACACTTTAAAATCCTTATTTAAATATTATATCTAGATTTTACGCCTCACCCAACAATTTTCACCTTATTCTCCCTCACATGTTGACTCATCCCAACCAAATCTACAACTTTCTCAACATTCTTTGATTCATCCCCTGAATTGTCAAAAAAATTGACTCATTACTGGTGACTCAGTTAACCATTTATATACTTATCTCAACCATTTGAAGTGGTCATCATCCTCATGGGTGAGGACTCATTAGCCACTGTAGATTATTTGGATCATTTAGAATATAAAAATAATCATCTATCATTAGATCTTCCTCCAATAAACTATAAATAAGTATGAAAACTATCATTTTCATCATCCTGACTTATGCTAATGAAGTGTTGTTCAATTCACAAGAAACTCAAAGCATCTAAAACCTCTTTTTGCACCAAAACATTGTATGTTCTCATTTACATTGGAAGAGTGAGAAACCAAAATTTTGATGAGCAAATCAAGTATACATCGCAATGGAGAAAACTTGCATATTTGAGGTGTAAATTTGTGTTACTATTTTTTTTGATCTATCTTAGGTTAAATTTAGCTTAGATTAAGATTTCATTATTAGTTGATTTCTTAGCATTTATAGGTATAGTTCATACATTTTGGAACATCCAATGGAAGCTTCCCTCATTTTTCCATCATAATTGCATTTAGAAAGCATTTTTTCATTTGATTTTTTCTATTTGTATTTTCATATGCTTTTAATCTTGGTTTTGTGAGTGTTGGTTCACGTTACAGGTATTTTTTTGAATTTTATGCTCAACTATATATTTTCACTATGTAACTACAGAATTGAAAACATTAGTTGCAAAATTGTACCATGTAATAGTGAAATTATTTTTTTTTCATATTTTTAATGTCTTTTTCCTAACTTTATTTCCACCATCATATTTCTATTCACTTTCTTATTATGTTTATGTTTTCAATTTTTTATAACTCTCTGCTACATGAAAACTATGAAATCAACAACAAAAAATTAGCAAAAGTGTTGTTCTAAACTATGAAATAATCTTAATTTACTACAAAATCATTGAACTTAGCATTGAAATCATCCTATAAACATGCATTTATCCCTCGATGTTTTTTGTGTTTATTGTTTTTATCTTTGCAAGTCTAATATTGAAATTATTATGTAGTGATGAAATTATCATTTGAGCAATGAAATTATCTTTATGAGCAGTAAAATCATGATTTATATCAATATAATTATTTCTTCAGGTTGCGAATTCATGATTTCAACCAGTGAAATCATTTATATATCTACAAAATTGTCATATAGGCTAGCAAAATTGTTTGTAAGCACAAATTTATTTTTTGTGTTTTTTACATTTTTTTTATTTCATGTGCTTAAATTTTTACCATTTTGCTTTTTTGTCTTTCTATGTAATTGTGAATTTGTCACAAAAAAATAGTTTGTGTGTTATTTTCATGGTTTTTTTTTGCTTCACTGTAAGATGCCTTGTACCAATCCTAAACAAACACTCTAACCATTCATTTGGAGAATGCTTATCAAATAAAATCCACAAAAGAGAAATAAAAAACCAATTTATTTTATTTTACTAATGCTTTTAATTTAAAGTTTTTAAATTTTTTTGTAATTACATCACATTTCATTTAGAATTATTTGTTTTTATTTTAGAATTTTATTTGTAATTTTAGACATTATGTATGCTCTTCCCTTGGCATCACATTAGTGATGATACTTGGGAATAAAAATAATTCCATATTTTTTTATGTTACCCAAGTGGTGTTCATTTATGTTATTTTCTTGGCATCACATTGGTGATGATACTCAAAAATTAGAAATGAACACTTACTTTTTATTTTTTTAATAAGGGATCTATTGACTGTGGATTTCACCACCATGTAGTAAGACAAACCCCATATATCAATGGGTTATATAAATCAAGATCCAACTATTTCAATTGCCTAAATAGTTGTGTGTTTTAAACACACTATGATGTGAGTGGATTTTATGCTCCAATACCCAAGTTTTTAACAACTACCTTGAAATATAATATCATCGATTATCAACACACTAAGACCCCTATGAGTATGTTGGGCACTTTGATACAAGACCCAATAGTGTGCATCCACTTTATCTATTTATTCCATGATTTTGAGATTTAATGAACTAAAATGTATCTCAAAGTACTCCCCTTAGATGATCTTGTTTAAACCTTAATCTTAAGAAAACCTCTTTTGTCATTTGACTTTGGTGCATTAGCTAATAGTTAGCACTGATAATTTACCTTCTACACACCCTTAAAACTAGACTCAATGGGCCATGGAAATGGTAGGATCCTCTATGGTCATTGTCTTAAAATATTAGGCCACAATTGAGAGTATGGATGAGTCAGTGACATTGTAAATCTCCAAAAGTTGTTCACGACCCTTATCCTAGTTTTTCACCTTTTGTGTGTAATTGTTTGACTATTTAGATTAAGAATTTGTTTTTTGTTTCCTTGTGTTTACCACATTCTAAAATATCCTTGTTTTTAAACAAATTCTTTTGAGTTTAAATAATATCCTAAAATCAAAACTTTTTCCCAGAAACTCAAAATAATTAGTTTAAGAATTTGATTTTTTCAGTCACCTTTGGTTTGTGTTGTTAGTTTAAGACTTCCTTTTATTTGAGTCATTTCATTTTTTATCCTATCTATGTCACCTATCACTATCAAAATGGCCATGCTAAATAATCCCAATTCAAGGGTTGAGCCTCTTGATAATGATCGCTTCCAATTTCTTGGCTAGGAGTATCATGTATAAATACATGAGATAAAATAAAAATATGAAGATAAAGGAGGGTAGCCCCCAATCTATCCAACCTCCACTCTTATTTGATGACTATATCATGTCCAATAGGAATGAAGTATTGCTTCAATCCTTCTGCTTTGGAAAAAAATCCCATCCAACTTTGATGTACATAATTTACAATATTTAATTTCAAGCAAAGAACGTTTATCTTCCAATCCTAATCAACCTACGTCACAAGGTTATTTAGATGGTATAAATTCCTTCATATCCTCCTCATAACCCCATCCCAAAGTCTTTGAAGATAAATGTAAAACTATCTTGTGTGAGGAGTCATCTCAAATAAGCCATGGATCCTCTACAAAAATTCATGCAACCCAAGGATCCTAAGAAATTATGAAATTTCAATCTCATCAAACAACTAATGCCTTTGGTAACCCTAACATAAATTTGAATCCTAATTTTAATTCATATGTTTATCTAAATAATTCATGTTTGAATATACATTCAAACTAAAAAATAAACCCCAATAAGAGTCTTCAAGGGTCACCAATCATTCCCAACCAAAATCTAAATCAAAGCTTAAATACTCATTCTAGATTTCCCAATCAATCATCCAATCCTAGTTTGAGTATTTCTTCATGTGCACTCAATAATCTGAATATAAATAATGTTTTACCAAATAAATATTCTTCTTCCAATCCAATTTCCAATCAAAATTATAATCCCATTCCAATTCAATTTAATTATAATCCCAATTATTCATTTTACAACCCAAAACCAAACACCACCAAATTTGAACAATTCTAACCTCAGTCCTAACTTTAAATTAAATAATACAAACACAATTCCTAATTTTAACCTTAAACAACATCCAAACAATCCAATTCAAAATTCACTCCAATCAAACCAAACTAACTCTAGTTCAAACTTAGGTTCTAATTAATTTAATTTAGACTACAAGATGAAACCACAATAACCTAATCCAAATTTGTTTAATCAAACTAATTTTGGTTACAACACCAATACTAATTCCATGAACTTCAATAATAATCCACCAAACAACTCAAATTTCAATCTAAACCCAAACATAAACTTTACAAATAACCCCAACCTTGGTTTCAACCCAAATTTAAATCAAGAAAACTTTGGTTCCAATCTAAACCCAAGTCAAACTAATTTTGGTTCCAATAAAATCCAAACCTTGGTTATAACTCCAACTTTAATCCCCTTTCAAACACTCAAAACACTAATTTTAACAATCAACCTCCAAACAATTTTAACCAATATGTTCCACAAAACACAAACCAATTCATGGGTCAACCATCTAATCCACAAATTTAAATGAACCAACTATCCCCATATCTCATACAATAATTTAAAAATATAAAGGATAGAGTTCAAGGCTTACAATATGGTGCTTATTCTTGGTAAAAATAAATCAAGTTTGAATAAATTTGCTCATACCCATACAATTTAAGTAAGATGACTACACATTTTCTAAAGTATTTTTATCTCCTAAAATTTGAAAAGTATAAAGGTAATGCAGATCCCAAAGAACATCCAAATGGATTCTATCATGCATGTGTAGATGTTTCTTATGGTAACAAGTACATGTTTCTTTTGTTCCCATGAATTCTTAAGGGCTAAGCCCTTGAATGGTTGTCATGACTTTTGAAAGGTCCTATTTTCACCTTTGAAAACTTATCTAAAAAAATTGTTCTCCACTTCTCTTATAAAATTGAAAATTACCTTTCCACCTTAGATTTACACAACACCAAGTAACGTAATGATGAAACTTTTGATTCCTTCCTCCAAAGATGGTGATAAATGGTAAATCATTTCACATAGTCATTTCCTAAAATAGAGCTTCTAGACATTTTCATGAATAATTTAAATTCAAATGTGGGACACCACTTTTTACTTCTTTACCTAATGTCGTTTGATGAAATTATTGAAAATGTATTTCAAGTTGAAATAATATTGATTAATAAAGGTGTAATTAAATTATTTAAACCAGATAATAACAAATCTTCAAAACCAATAGAAAAAACAAATTTTTTTGCCAAAAAATAAAAATCTTGTTGGTGATGGTGTGACCTATGTCAAATAGATTCAAAACCCTCAAGCTCAAACATAAAACTATAATCAACCAAACAATAGCATCACAATTCTTGGTGGATAACCTAGACAAGGAAGACCTAAGTGTAAGTTCACTCAATTGGGTGACACTTATGATAATGTTTTCTATAATTTGACTCACACAAACATGATTAAAAGGATAAACACTAAAACTTTTGGTGAAAATGTACCCAAACCCAACTTGTATAAAGAGGATGAGTATTTCAAATACTATCAGATTAAAGAAAATTCAACTAATAGGTGTATGCACCTTAAACACTATGTGTAAGACCTCATTGAAAGAGGTGACATATTAATTAAAAATCAACCATATAAACCATATAATAAATAACATATAAGGGATATATAAATATTCATTCCCCAATCATGAGCAAGGAAAGGGAAAGCATAAATAGTAAAAATTAGAATCTAGTAATGTTAATCAGGAAAATCGTCCATTTGATTCTATAGTCAATAATATCAATTTCATGCATATCTATGTTAATGTTTTTAATTTTCCATCATAACAATGTGTCATTATCATAAATCAAGTAAAAATTACCCTTCTGAGTGCATCATCCTCTAGTGTTGAATGCAAGTACAACATTATTGAACATCTTAAGAAAATGCCAGTAAATATTTCAATTTTATACCTTCTCAAGGCATCCCTTGTATATAAACACATATTATATAAAGTTTTCCAAGATTCAAGTATACCCTAAAACATAAATCCTACCAACTTCCAAGATTTAATAGGTTCTTTAACCATAAATAACCAAGTAACATTTGATCATTTGGATGGCTCTCCTTTAGAATCAGATCATAACCTCCCATTGTATATAGAGGTTAGCATCTCTCAGCACAAAGTAAAAAGGGTTTTTAAAGACAATGGTTTGGCACTCAATATATATGCATTAAGACTTATAAAACATCTAGGGTATCCAATAACAACATTAGAAACAAACATTATTACCATAAAGGCATTTTATAATAATGAGTGATAATCTATTGGAATAATATAACTTCCTTTGATGGTGGGGACTGTTATTAAATAAAATCTCGTTCATGTCATTGATATTGATTTAACATATAACCTACTTCTTGGACATCCATGGATACATTCCATGAACACCATCCCATCCACTTTACATCAATGTTTGAATTTCTCCCTTTTAGGAATGGAAGTTACTATATAAGGTGATCTTCAACCCTTTCAATATTACAATCTATTGGAAGACAAATACCAAAAATCAATATATTTACCAGTTACAAATGATACTTTTACTTTAGTTGAGTATTATCCTTCACTTGAAAATTATGTCCATCTAGAAAGATTATTTCAAACACCTCCTCTTGGTGGTTGTATTAATACACCAAATTCTTCCATCTCCATTGAAAAAGCTTCAACCAACAAAGAATCTAACCAACCATCTAAGAAATCATCTAACCAACCATTTGAGCAAGATTCAAATTAGCTATCTAAGCAAGCTTCAAATCAACCTTCTATATAATAAGCTTCAAATCACCCTTCTATTGAATAAGATTTCAATCCACCACCTACTTTTAGAGCATCCTCATCCACTTTTTCCCACTTTAATATCATTGATAGAGGAATGATTGAGTCTATAATTTAGGATTTTTACATGAGTATAATACATACCAATCTAAATAAAAATGGTAGGTCCCACCATAAAAAGGATAATATAATGGTTAAGAAGATTCACAAGACAAATTTTATATAAGGTGGTTTCCTTTCAGATGAACATATCGATGATTCCAATCCTTCTTAGATTTTTTTTTATGAAATGGATATTTGATTCTCCAAAAATAAATATCCCATTGCCAAAACTATCATGTTTAATATAATTAACTATAAGTTTAAAGTTCTAAACCTCCGTGAACAAGGATCCATCAAACCTATCACAATAAAAACAAATGAGGAAAAACATGGCATAGTATTTAACCCACTCAACATTCATCTCAAACTTTTTCAAAGTGACTCTTGTAGTAAGTTGGAGGATGATTCTTTAAACAATAAAATAGGTTCCATAATTGTCCACTTTGAATACCTTAACCTCACCAACCTATTTCATGAGAATTTCATTTTCACACTTGATCTTACATATCCATCCATTATATAGTGGGACCAACACACAACACCTCAACTTGATCATTTTCAAAATTATGAGGGTGTTTCTAAATTCTTGAGAATAAGGGATTAGATTACAGTAAGTGACCACAATAAAGGATTTCTAATTTAGTTATATGACTCAACATACTTTAGGGAATATAAATTACATAAAAATATCCATTAAAATTCTACATCCAATCAAACAGAATTTGAGGAAGATTTTCATCTTCCTAAACCTCCACTAACTTATAAATATGAATCAACTCTACATGTTAAATAAGCTATTCCTGTGAACATTGGCACTGAATAATATTCTAAAATTATTAAACTTGACATATCACTCACTCAAGAAGAAAAGAACATATTTACAATTATGCTTCATAAATTATTTGATGTCTTCACATGGTCTTATGTGGATATGATAGGAATTAATATATAATTATTAGTTCAGCACCTTGTGGTACATCTCAATGAAAAATAGATCAAACAAAAACTCTATAAGATGCATCCTAAAATTTACTACTCATCAAGGAGGAATTAAAAAATTAGTTGGTTGTCAATTTTATACATCCTATTCATTATTTAGAATGGATAACAAACATTGTAACAATATCAAAGAAACCAAAAGGGATTATAATTTACATGAATTTATATTATATCAACAAATCATGTCTAAAAGATGATTTTTCATTTCTTAAATTAGACATGATTGTAGATTCAACTATATCTTATGAGATTTTATTTTTTATGGATGGATTTTTAGGCTGTAATCAAATAAAATTTGTTGTTAATGACCAACACAAAATTGCATTTAGAGCACCATGGGGAACCTTTTACTACCAACTAATTCCTTTTGGTCTCAAAAATTTTGGAGAAACATATCAGTGAGAAATGACTATCATTTTCCATAACATGTGTATGCAATTAGAAATACATCATGTCTATAAATCAATCCTAACTTAGAGAATATAGATCATACTTACACTTTTGATTGGTGATACCTTAGATAATTGGAAACATGACCAATATAGTAGACCCAATTAGGGGATATATTATAGCAATAAACAATACTAGGGAGGGTTCCAAATCCTCTAGTCAAGCACAATCACATAATAACCCTAACCAAGCCCTATGTTTTCATATTCACTAAACTAATAATAAGTAAAGTAAAAGTCTAATCTAGTGCTCGCCAAAGCTTATGGCATAAAGTTAGGGTAAGAAACAACAAAATTAAACATACATAAGAGACATATACTCATATCAATTTATATGTAATCATAATACATGGAAGAGAAGAAAAAATGCATATCTATCTACTCTTACAAAGGAGGAACAAAATTAGGAATGCTTAGTTTTGAAGATGAACCTATCAAGCCTCAATATCTCCCTTGGCCAAGGTGATTTTCAAGATTTTTTTATGATATGTAAGGATGACAAGGATAAATCATATCTATGATACATAGCCTATCAATACATCCAAAAGACTTCTCCATAAGATAAGATCCATATCTCCAAAGAAAGTATGAAACCCTAAGCTTACTCTTCAAGTAAAATGGTGGATAATCAAATGCATAATATATCTTACTTCTTCTTATGTTTTTTAAATAAGGGTGAAATTATCTTGTATATATAAGCAAATTTAACCCTAAGCCCTTCTAAAAAAATTGGCTGATAGGGTCAACCCAGTTGACCTAGTACTATTATGGATAAAAAATCACTAGGTCATAGGGTAGGTCAGCCAAGATCTAACCTAGACCCTAAATGAATTTTACCCAAAATAGTATAGGGTTGAGCCAATCAACCTAGTATTGTAAATAGTTGAAATGGGATTAAAGCTAGGAAAATAGGGATAAAAGGTGGGAAATAATAGAGAAGTGCACAATATAGAATAACAAGCTTAGGAGAATAGTTTTTAGGAGACAAGTGTGAAGATAAAAAATGAAAAAAGGGAAAATAATCATATAAAGCACTAATGGTCTATGTACCCCTTTCTTGATGCACCCCTTAAGGCATGCACCTAAAAATATTGAGACTCAATGGGTTCTTACAAGATAAAGAGCATCAGTAATTGATATAAGTTTTAAAATATTATGTGTATACATATGCTTCACTCAAAGCTCATCACGTGTCATGTGAGTGCAACATAGGATGGTGCTTTGGGAATAGAACATGATAAAACATAATTTTGATGCTAAGTAAGATGTGTATGCAATCAAAAATACATCATCTCTATAAATCAATCTTATCTTGGAGAATATAGAACATACATACACTTTTGATTGGGGATACACTTATTAAGTGGGAGCATGACCAATATGGAGATCCATTAGACCTGATTAGGGGATCACTTGTATCACTTGTTACAACACATCATAATAGGAAGGGTTCCAAATCATAAAATATAACACAATCTCATAACAACCCTAATGTAGTCCTAAGGTTTAAAACATTCACTCTATCCTAATAGAAAGAAAGTAAAATCTAATCTAGTGTACACCAAAGCTTGTGGCACAAAGTGGGGGTTATAAATAATAAATAAAATAACTAAACTAAACATGTATTAGAAGACATATACTCATGTTAATATATACATATTCCTAATGCATGGGAGAAGAATACAAATGCATTATCTATCTACTCTTACAAAAGAGAAATAAAGTTAGGAATACTTACCTTTGAAGCCGAACCCACCGAGCCTCAATCTCTCCCTTGGCCAAGGTTCTTCATAAGAAATTAGTGTGGTATGTAAGGATAACTATGATAAATAAGCTCTAGGATACATAACCTATCTAAGCAACCAAAATACTTCTCCACAAGACAATATATGTATCTCCAAAGAAATTTTGGAACTCGAAGCTATATTTCTCAAGTACAATGGTCAATAAGTTGATTTTTGTTCACACTTATTTTCTAATAATTTTTATCTTATGAAATGGTGGGAAATTAACTTGTATATATAGGTAGATCATGCCCTAAATCCTCCTAGGAACATTGACTATATAGGGTCAAACTAGTCAACCCATTTTGTTTTTGGGGATAATTCACTAGGTCGGTGTTAGGTCAATCGAAAAGCTAACAAACCAAGAAAGTAAAATATAACCTTGAACTATATTGGGTCGACCCAATCGACCCAGTACAAATGATAGTCTAAAATTATGTTAAGGAAAAAAAAAAGAGGATGGAAAGAGGAAAAAGAATGGAGGAGGTAGGATTGATAATATTAAGCTTAAGGTAAATGGTTTTAGGAGACAAATGTGTAGATGACAAGTGGCAAAAGGGACAACAATCTTAAAAAGCATCAATGGTCTACCCACCCCTTTCCCAATGCATCCCTTAAGGCATGCACTTAGAGAGATTGAGATTTGACAATTTTTTTTAAGATATAAAGTGTCAATAATCAATTAAAGTTTGAAAATATTGTGTGTATACATATGCCCCACTTGAAGTTCATCACATGTCACATAAGTGAAGCATAGGATGGTGCTTCAAGATAAAACATGATAAACACAATGATGATGTTTAGTAAAGTGAAATAAGTAGAAAATAAGATAAATGAAAGAACTAAATTAAAAACCACATACCTTTAACTTACTTTAGTGTTGTAGATAAATACGAAGACTGCAAGGGATGTGAACATGTCTAATGTAGGGAACACTAGATGAACCTATAGAAGTTAGTGAAAAAAATATTCAAAAACTAAATAGTTTTAAAAATAGGCATGTGATAGTGGAAAAAAAAATTTATGTCATCACAAATATAATGCATTTTATGGTTTGTAAAATGGATGAGTAGAAACAAAGATATAAGTAAAACAAAGAATCTATAGGACAATAATTGAAAGATTTGGATTTTGAAAAGTGTTTTAAAATAAGGGAAATGACAAGTCATTTTTCATTTTGACTTATGAAGGAGAGAAAAGAGAGATCTAGAGAGAAAACAAGATAGGATGGAGAGGAGATGACATGTTAGAGAGGGAAAGGCTTTAGAAGCAATATTAGGTGCATTATAGGTATGCAATTAAGAATCTCAAACTAGTTTTTGAAATTTGTACTGAATTAAGTGAATTTTTAGAAATTATGAATTTTAAAAATTTATGGATATCAAAATGAGGAAACATTAGATTCTAGGGGTAGAAAATAGGAAGATGATAAATGGGTTTGGAGGGTTTAGGTAAAAATTAAGAATATTGTACTTTTTTTAGAAAATGCAGGGTCGGTAGGCAAAAAGCATTGGATCAACCCAGTCAACCCAGTAGGCTAGTAAATAAGTAGAATCTACAGTATTGACCTAGTAGTTGTGGGTTGACCCTATACCATTTTTAGGCTGAAGGCCTAGTTTAGAGTTTCTAGATGGTCTGAAAGGTCTAAAATTGAAATTTAGCACTAAGGAGGGGAAGATAAGGGGGTTGACTCAGATTTTTGAGTTAACTAGGTGAAAAGATAGGAAAATTTTGGTTAAAATAGGTTGACCAAAGGCTTAGAATGATATGGAAAGGCATGCAAAAGGTTGAAAGAGGGCTAGAATGGCCCAAAATGACCAAGTAAGGTCAAGAAGGACCAATAAGGCTAAAAGTAAGCTAAAGAGAATAAAATAAAGTAATTTTTGGCTTTTTTTTTTAAATGTAAAAAGAATGTATTTTGACTATACATGATGTGAAATAACTAATACATCCTTTATTTTTTCTTAGCTATAGGGATGATGTATATTTTGGTGACTTGTGGATATGACATGATTACCAAATTTATTAGATAGGTTATCAAATGGAAATAGGGATAGACTAGGATCCATAAGTCTAGGTAAGATATTAGACATGTGTTAGATCCCCCTCAATGCTAATTTGTTAGTCATGTTCCTTGATTGTTGGGAATGATTAACTAACACCTTTAGATAGGAGGTGGATGGGTATATAATAGAGGTGGCTATCATGCTAGAGGATGTTCATGCCATCTTGGGGCTACCTATAGTAGGAGTGTAGGTGACTGTAGGGTACCAAATAATCTAGAGGAGAGGAGAGCCTTAGCCATGTGGGCTACATGATTAGAGGTGATATTACTAGGTAGGGGAGTGAGTATGTTTGATGTTTATACATCAAAGATTATGGATATTCAAAAGGATATGATAGGCCTTGTGATATAGTAGGTGTTATGTCACAAGTTAGATGATAAGGTACCAATGTTTATGGTAGCCTTGAATAGGATGATCTTAGAGGAGTGACTTCTATATGACATAGGCTCAATCATATGGGTCTAGCTTATATATGATATTTAAAAGATGCTATTCAAAGGGTAGAGGACCATGGTACTAATCATATTGATAATATCTTGTATATATGAGAGGTTTCATATGTATCAGCTAATTAGGTTAACTCATGTAGTTGATGACATGTTATCTTAGGTGTGGAGATGGAGGGAGGACTAGGTAGCACAGGCCATGCCCCACATGTTAACATTGTTGTTAATGAGATTTATAGACATCATGTGATATCCATACACTAGTGATAGAGAGGATAGAGGTTATTGGACACTATTTTTGGTGAAGAAAACCACATCTAGTGACATGGGTACTAGAGAGATGGGCCTACCTCATCTAATGAAACTGATACTAATGCTTGGAAAGTGGATTTGGCATGTTAAGAAGTCATGGGAGAGGAAAGGACTGGGGCCACTAATAGTGAGGGAAACATTGAGGCCACATCAAGAGTGACCATGGGTTGGTCATGCATGACAAGGAGCTAAGCAAGAGGATAGGGATGTCAAAGCAAAGATACCAGATGTACCACTACTATCTCCACATCAAGATGAGAAGTGGTTGTAGAGGACATGGCATCAATGGAGGTAGGTGGTAAAGGAAAAAGTGGAGACTATTACCCTCCTAGATAACCCTATAGGTGAACTAGAGTATGTGATATAAATACCACTCAGACATAGGTTGAGATTGACACGAGCCATGATATTCAGGTTTGAACTAAGGATGTGGCCTATAGAGGAGGTGTTAGGAGGTTGTGTAGATGGGGAGACTATATTAGGTAGTCACATAGATGGTGATACCATAATAGTAAAAACACATATAGGTAAAAAGAGATGGTTAAATTATTGCTTATATTTTGTTTAGAAGAAAGATAGATAGATAGATATTTTGAGATATAACAGTGATCTAATATCCATTTTTTGTGATTTCTTAGGTGTAATTGAGGATGAGGAGGAGATATGGGGGTCTTTGGTTAGGGGATAACTCTATGATGTCTTGGATGCGACTCTATAGCCATACAACCCCATGATATTTGAGGATATGAGTGTACCATCTACCCTAGTTTAGGCAAGCTAGTTTAGATTAGCTGAAGAGGTAGCAAGGTAAATATAGGTAGAGAGAGAGGATGAAGCCACCAATAATGATGGGTGTAATGGATATATATGCATGGTAGGCCTTATGATATGAGAGAGATGTGCATCTTGTTATAGTAGCATAGATTATAGAGATCTAGACCCAGTTATTAGAGTCATAAATGTGGGCATCACACCTATAGGGATAGGATGAGGGATTGAGATCTTGAATGGAATCCTTATAGCATACCATTTATAGGAGTTAGACTGAGGCCTTAGCAGGAAATGTGGTTAGGCCATGAGATATTTAGGATGGGACCCATCCATAGATCTAGGGTATTGTATATGGTTGCATTTTTTATATCCAACTCATAATATATATATATATAGATCATTTTGGCATATTAGTGTTGGATGTGTATGTTGTCATTATGGGTTATTTTATTTGTATATTATGATTGAGGTTATGGATGCTTAGGATATATTTATTTCTAGCACATGTATTTCACTTTGTTGTATATGCTATAGGAAATATATGAGACGTGGTTTGTTTTTTAGAATTAGGAAAGATACATGCATGGTTAAAAAGAAACAGGCAAAAAGGACTTTGAAAAATATAATCAATTAAAAAAATGTACTACACACTATTTCAAGATGGGAAATGTGTAATAACAAGAAATGAATAAATATAAAGAACCACAAAAATGGAAAAACAAGATGGTAAAAAGGAATTTTTTTAAAACCAATGTGGAAGATTTTTGCACCAAATTAAAATAAGTAAAATCATACTAATATCATGTTGGGAAGTATGAAAAACAAAGTAATAAAATGGAAGGTATGTAAAAGGGCACAAATGGTAAAAAACAAGTTAGTTAAGTCAATCAATCATATTAAATCATGCTAAGAAGTATGAAATAAAAACAAAATTGTAAAAGATTGGTCTTAAATTAATCATACTAAATCAAGCTAGGAAGTATAAAAATTCAAGAAATGGTTGAAATCTGACACGCACTAAAAAAATAAGAAGAAAAAAAGGTGAAATAAAAATTATGTAAGCATAAAACATACTAAATCAAGAAGGCAATCATCTAAAATGACATGTAACTTCATAATCGACTAAATTTTATCTCCAATTTGACACATGTAATTTGGATGATGACTTGGGTATTGGAAACTTTTGTGAGGAGGGCCAGGTATTATCCATGATCTTACACTAAAACTCAATAAAGAGAACACCACTAGATTGGAATAAATAGTAAAATTGAGTAATCAAGGATGTGGGTAATAGGAAGGAAAATATGGTAATTTGTGAGGATGGCTAGGTCCTATCTATGATCTTACAAAGTAACTCATAAATGAAATCCCAAGGGGAGTGATCAGTAGACAAAATAATATTTCTCAAGATGAAATATAAGGGAAATAATGAGTGAAAAAAAGAGTGTAAAAATCAAGACTTAGGCATCTTATGAGAATACCTTAGGAGGCGAGAGGCATACTAAGGACATGAGAAGACACTAAGTGACTAGTGGTCATCTATGTACAAAGGGAACCTATTCATTATAGACATAAATATTTGTAGGTAAATAAGCATGATACTAAGATCAACTCATGAAGGTAAATTGGTACAATAAAATAAAAATGGACCTACCTTCTCGCAATGTGTTCCCCACTCTTTAGGACCACTTACAGAGTCGTTGGTCTACTGCAAAGATTGGGTACTTGCATAAGAAAGTGGGTAGCACCAAAATATTTTTATATTGTCCTCTTCTAATCTAATAGTCTACCACACCCCAAAGGACCTCAGATCTACTTTGAGGCCAATTATGGAGTTTGAGTTTTGACTAGAAGAAGGAGATGTGCTTTAAATCATGTCTTTTAGTGTGATTAGAATTTTAAGATATCATTACATTTTGCTTAAAATATTTGGCTGTATCGTTATTTTGAAGTATTTTTAAGATTCCTCCTCCATAAATATTTTTAATGACCAATCATGAGAGAGATAGTGATACACATGAATGAGCTGTAGGCTAAATTTAAAAGAAGCTATGTCACCAAAGACAAAGATTGACTATGACACTTAGGCTTGTCAATGAACTATCATCTGATCTCAAGTATCAACTATGTATATTCTTAGTTTGTAGAAAAAGGAAGGGAAAAATGAGACTCAAAGTGGACCAGTAAAAGGAGATAGTAATGAGATAGATTATTTTCTAACTGATCACATAGTAAAGGGAGATAATAACCAAAGGGAACAGGGTAGGTATAACCAAATCACCATGATAAATTATCTATGTAAAATAAGGATAACAAAGAAACATAATCATAAAGATAAAAAAAAGAGAGTTTTGAGAAAAAATTTAGGGGAAATGGAAGGGAAAGCAATGATAAATAAAATACAATCATATGCAAAATATAAAAGATAAACAAGACACGGTACAAAAATTAAGAAATCATGATATAAGATAAGCAAAAATTTGACACAGTGTCAAATGATATGATGGATAGAAATAAGATTAGATCACATGTATAAACTAATATAAATTTGAAATCACCATGCATGTGCTCATAAATGTTGGTAAATATATCCACACACATTATCCAATACATCAGATAAGTCTCTATGAAGCTATAGTCAAACTGCTACTAAGGTTTCATCAATCTTGAATGAATACTAGGCAAATTCTTTTTTTCTAATCTCCTCAACTGAAAAAGTAGGAATTCTCAAAGGATCATGTTGAGGAGGAAAATTAGATAAAGGATAGTTAGGAGAATGTGTGGGAGTAGGATCTATGGGAGGACAAGGAATCACTAGTGGAGAAGGATCGATAGGTGAAAGACTCACTAGTGGAGAAGGATCCATAGGTGAGGGAAGGTCCATAGGTGGTGGCATAGAAGGTGGTGATGAGACTATAGAAGGTGATGGAACCATTGGATTTGGAACCATAGTAAAATAAGGAGGATCCTTCTTGTGGGAATGACCTATGGGAGGAGTGGTAGAAGGTCTGATAATGGCTATAATATGATATTTGAGATGTTTTTGTAGGATGTGATAATGATCAATGTGATGGGTGTCACAAATATTCCATAGATAATATACCTCACCATACTTGGGTAGATATTCAAGAAGTAATTTTAAGGGAGGTATGGCTTTTTCTGATGATGGGGAAGAAGGATTTAAGCTATCAATATATTACCCTAACTTATGACAATGGGTGAAAGAATGGTTATCTATCCCATAAAAGAAACAAATATTCTTGTGAGTGGTTTTAGTAGAATCACCAATGAAAAGAGGTAAAATATGAGTGGAAGATGCTAAATAATACTCATCAGCCCATTTGGTGGGTAAAGGAGCCATCTTAGGCAAAGGAAGCAAACTATCACCAAGAGAAGGTGATGATGAGGAAGGAATGAAACTAGACACAATAAAAGGAGCAATAGAATTAGAATCAGGGGTAGGATCAGCAATAATAAGAGTGGGAATAGGATCAACTATAGCAAGATTAGGAAGAGGCTCAACTATATTAGGCTCTATAGAGGGAAGAGTGAGATCTATAAAGGTTCTAAAGAGAGTTGCACTAACGTCAGGGGTAAACCAAATATGAGGGTTAAGATACCTAGAAAAATGATAAGGCCTAGTCATAACATGATCCATGAGCATAGTCCTACATGGCTCCTCAAAAACTAGAGGTGTTGGTGCCATCTCTACCCTATGATAAAGGGGAAAAATCCAAAAATCAAGAAATATAAGTGAATTAAAATGATGAGATACACAAAAATACTTAAGTAAAGAAGAATGATAATGAACAATCTCAATATCATAGGCCTAGATAATACCACCTAATAAGGGATCATCTAAATAATAACCATCATCATAGTCTAGGGTATTAAAATTAGTGACACAGGTAAGGATAACCTTGTCATTCAATGAAGCATGTTCAATAGAATGCTTAGTCTTGGTCAAGACTATGGGAATGTCATCGTAAGGAGGTTTGTGAGAACAAGGTTGCAAGGAAGAAAGAAGCTATGAGATGATATGAGGTGATAGATCAATATTTTTTATCTTTAAGTTAATATCATTAGAGTCTAAAATATTAGGAGGAATGTTACCAATGAATTTAGGATGCCTATTGTAACCATGAGTTGAATTGATAGAAAAGTTAAAATGTTAAGACTTATAGAATGGAACACTTCAAATAGGTTCAAGAGTAGGAATCTTGAAGATACCATGATATTATAATTATTTGAAATTCCAAGGGTTAGTGTCACCATAAATCTTATAAATGGCTCCATTGTGAGGGAATTTAACACATTGGTAGGGTGGAAGAAGTGATAGATATCATGTGATGAGTCCATGACCTACCAAGAAAGATGTTATAAGAAAGAGGGAAGTTAAAAATCATCACCTTCACATAGATGTTGATAGGTTAGATGGTAATGGGAAGCCACATACAACCTAGAGGAGGCATTTGCCTTCTATCATATCCTTAGCATGTGTTGTGTGTAGACTTGAGATTGAATTTAGAACACCCAATAGTCTTAGTGAAATCAAGAGAAGTAACATAGGTGTTGTAACCCTCATCAATCAATATACTCTTAATTTAGATATCACCTTTTTGGATTCTAATAAATAAGGGAGGATCATTTAGATGAATTAGAATATCATCAAGAATCATAAAAGCTATAGGAAGTTGTAGATAAAGAGAAGTGTTTATAGTTTCATCAACATTGATAGACATCTCTTCACATTATTATAAAATGCTATCTCTAGAATTGGATAAATATACCTCCCATCTTGCTAGGGGTGGATGAGGGATATTCATTTCAAGTAGGAGTTGCATGAGATGATTTCTATGACATAGGGAAGTCTTCATAAGCTCAATAAATGGAATTTGGTATGGGATATTAGTGAGTTCTGTAATGGGATCCCACTCATCATATCCCGTAAAAAGGTTGTTAGATATAGGTGTCTAATGTTTAAGGAGGTCCTCGAAAGGAGGAGTTGAAGTACATTGTAATCTTTGTTGATAAGAAGAAGTTTTGGAACAAGGTTGTAAATCATGTTGAGATGATGAACTTGTTGGTTTAAGTTAATTTTAAAAGGATAAAAAGAAGTGTTAGTAGAATCTTGAGTATCATTATCATTGGAAGATGATGGAAGAGAGATAGAAATATAATGGGATGTGTTATCCAAGGGAGAATTGAAAATTAGATCATCAAAAGTGATAAGATCTTCTTGCCCCAACTCATTTAAATGAGTTGGAGAAAAATCCTGGATAACATGATATGTCTTATGGGAAGGAGGAGTGTAGATAGGTTGGGAATGAATAAAATCCACCACCCTTCATATATTATCCATGCTAACTACATTCTCTTTGGAAGTTGGTTCACCAAGACTTTATATGTTATTGGTGGAAAGGGTGGACTTGTCTTGAGTGTCTTGTAAAGGATGATGATTAGGTAAAGGATATTTATAGATATCCAAATTAGTGTTTACTTGATTCAAGGCTTGAGTTTTGTCATTTGATTTATAGTCCTTGAAAGTAATCTCATAGGCTTGTTGACACTTAAAAATAATGGAATCATGATCAAAATTAGGGCCAAGAAGAAATCCATAGCTAAATTATGAATTTGTCTATATGTCTCATAAGAAAGAGCCCAACTAGTGTGAATCCAACAAAACTTGTTAGGATCATACTAGGATTTCATAGGGTAGGTAGGGTTAAGTTCTCATGGAAGAGGCATGGGTAGACACTTAAGAAATTTTATTGAGGATAGAGTTTTGTGAAAATTGATGTTATTAGGTGAAGAGAAATAAGGATTAGTATATTTTTGAAAAGAAGGAGATGGTTTTGAATAAGGGTTAGGAATGAAATCTTGAACATTTGTGAATGGTGTTATAAGAATTGATAACACCATCATTGGTGATATTGTAGTTTTTATTCTTAAGTAATAAATGAGGACCCATATAAGCTTGGGGTAGCTCAAATTGATTCATTAGTAAATTTTATCTTTTAGCTTGGTCAATAGCCTCCTCCAAGGTATGTGAAGAGAGAGTATAGACTTCATATTGAAGTTTTGGAAAGAGAGCATTTGTAAAGAGATAAAAAAATATTATCATATGCCATGTTATGTTCACATTTGTTTGACAAAGTCTTGGGTAGTTTCATTCTCATGTTGTTTAGAATTAATGAAATGGGCCAAAGTGTTTTTAGGAAGATCGTTGGTTTGAAATTATTGAACTAAAGTATTTACTAAGTCCTCCAAACTAGAAATGGAATGAGCTCTAAGTAGATTGTATGAATCCAATGCATCACCCGTGAGGCTTTTGGCTAGGAGCTTGGTAGTGGTAAAGGTGTTTAATTTGACCCAATCCTTGTGAATATTTATAAAAATTTTAAGGTGAAGGGTAGGATCAATTGACCCATTATAATAAATTATAGGTGTTATACCTCGTATATCAATATTGGCAATTTGAGTAGTGAGACGTTCATTTTGCATATGCTTGATGGTTTTATTGACTAAATGAGGTTGAGTAATGAGATTTCCTTTAGAATATCAAATAAGAGGAGGGGGAACATTCTATTTATGTGTGCCCTAAGCCATTGGTTGTGAATGAGATTGAAAATTAAGGAGGTGATTTTGCATTCTCATCATTTAATTTGTGCTATGAACTTGAAAGGTATTCACTTGATTAAGAGTTTGTAATAAAATTTGGTGTGTTTGATTAAAATTATAAGCATTATAATTGGTATTTGTGTTGGTATTAGTGGCTTGGGTACCACTATTAGTGTTAATATGAGCTTGAGAAAAATTGTGAGAATTTGAGGCACTAGTGGAAAATTTTACTTGTGAATCAAAAGATGCACTAGTGAAAGGGTGAGAGGAAGAAGAACTATCAGCATGATTACCTTGAGTAGAAAATAATGAAATAGTGGAAGGATTAAGGATGGTGAACCTTTGAGAGGCCTAATCGATGTAGAACACACCATGTTAGTTGAGATACTAGGAATGGAGGTAGAAGAGGTTAGAGAAGATGTAATGGCATAAGGAGTCAAAATTGAAGGAAGAGGTTGAGAACCAAACAAAGTGGTACCTCTAAATCCCATATTTAATGTAGGAGTAGGTGAATGAGGCTCTTTAGTTTGACCACTAATCATGAGGTTGTAAATGGTAGAATGATCCTTTCTTCTATGTTGAGGAAATTCAAAGATAAAGAAAAGCATTTCAAGATTATACTTAAACTCAGGTTGGTATTCGAATGATAAAAGAGGATTATGTTATGAAGAGGTATGAGGAGGGGTCCCATAGTTCATTGTGTGAGTGTAAATATAAACATTACTAGCATCCAAAAGAGGATCCTTACTCGATCTATGGGAGACCCTATTAGGATAGGTAAAGTTCATCATGTCTATTATCTATAACATAGTGTCATTATCCAAAATAAAGTCCATGATGAAGGGAAAATAAGAGAGATGAGAAATCAAAGGTGAAAGAGGTGACTAAAATAGTAAATGGTCAACTGGGTTGATCTAGTATAGAAATAAGGACTATAAAATTATACAAGGTCAATCCAGTATAGTATATAGAAGTCAAAAAAAGCACTAGGTCAACTAGGTCTATCCAGTAAAAAAGATAGGGAATTCAAGAAGCTTTAAATATATTACAAAATGAAACAAGATAAATTTTCAAGTAATTAAAAATTAATAAGTAATGAAAGGAAATAGACAATCAATTAGATTAATGCTAGCTAATCAAATTGAAACACACAAAGCAAAATCTTGCACTAACACTAGCTATTGCAATTTTTTGTGCATATAATTAAACAAAGAGAAAGCAAGAAAATTGAAAATCAAATCTAACTAATTGGTCAACTTGATTGTTAATTAGATTATTAAGATATTATTTTTAATGTGATTATAAGTTGGCTATAAGTAAGGTATTAGATAGCAGTTTAATGATGGTTTTAGGTTATTTTTATTGAAAGGCACTATAGGGGAAATGATACATTCTTGGTATTGGGGCCTACCCCCTCACTTCACACACTATATCGATAAGGGTGTTAGGTGCTTATCAAAAATTCCATTAACCACACTTTATACTTGACCAGATCATCAAGTCAATGTCCCCCTTGGTGATGAAATCCAAGTAGGTTGGCCTAAGGTAGACAAGAATGTTAAAGTGTTTTTCAGATTATGTGATTTGGTCATGTGTGCATAAAATAAAAATAGTGAAACTAAGTGATTAATTAAAAAACCCATAATTAGACTAAGTGAGCTATTCTAAGCATGTAAACAACATGAAAATAAAGATGTGAACTAATTACTAATAGATATGAGGTTAATTCCAACTTTGAAACAAGGTATAGTGTTGAAACTATATGCACAAAATATAAAATATGGTCGATAGGGTTGAACCTATACTATGGAAGCAAAGTATGAAAATAAATTGGGTCAGTAGTATCGATCTAGTTATTTTAGATACCATACAGAACAAAAAATTGGGTCGATAGTGTTGATCTAGTTGATTGTGTAAGAGCAAATTTAAAGACTACAAACTATGAAAGGAAATATGGGAAAGAAATAAATAGAGAAGTATAAATAAACCTTGGTGGATCAGAGATGCAATGAAGGAATATTGATGATGAAGAACATTAAGGTATGATTAAAAACCTTGCAAGTTGGGTTAATAGAATTGATCAAGTTGTACAAGAAACTACTGAAAAAGTGTTGAAACTATAATGGGTTGATTGGATCGACCTAGTAGGCTAAACTGAGTGTCTAAAAGGATGGAAACTTATAATAGGTTGACTAGGTTGATCTAGTTGCCTATTCTTAGAAACATACACATAGATAAAAATAGTTGGGTCGATAGAATAGATCTAGTATGTCAAAATATATGTTCAAAATGATGATAAAAAAAATGAAATAAATGAAGTAAAAATGAATAAATCTTGCATTGGTTATTTCACTTTGGATTCAATAGAATGTATTTAATTACAAATGTATCATGTCTATAAATCAATCTTGGCTCAGAGAAGATAGAGCATACCTACACTTTCTATTGGGGATACACTTGTTAAGCAAGAGCATGACTAATATGGGGATCCACTAAACCTGATTAGGGGATCACTTGTATCACTTGTCATAACACATCATGCTAGGAAGGGTTCCAAAAGCTATAGTCTAACAAAACCACACAATAACCCTTATAAAGTCCTAAATTTTAAAACATTCAGTCTATTCTAATAGCAAGAAAGTAAAATCTAATTTAGTGCACACCAAAACTTGTGGCACAAAATGGGGGTTAGAAACAATAAAACAAGCAACTAAACTAAACATGTATTATAAGACATATACTCACATCAATGTATACATAATCCTAATAAATGGGAGAAGAATACAGATGCATTATCTCTCTACACTTACAAACGAAAAATAAAGTAAGGAATACTTACCTTTGAAGATGAACCCATTGAACCTTAATCTCTCCTTTGGCCAAGGTGATTTGTAAGATATTATTATGGCATGTAATGATAACTAAGATAAATCATCTCTAGGATACACAACCTATTTAAACATCCAAAATACTTTTCTACATGATAAGATCTGTATCTCCAAAGAAATTATGGAACCCTAAGATTTATTCCTCAAGTAAAATGATCAATAAGTAGATGTTCATTCACACTTATTCACTAATAATTATTCTCTTATGAAATGGTGGGAAATTAACTTGTATATATAGGTGGTTCTTACCCTAAATCCTCCCAGGAATGTTGGTTGTACAGGGTTGACCTAGTCAACCTAGTGTGTTTTTAGGGATAATTCACTACTTCTGTCCTAAGTTAGATGAAAGGCTAAAAAACTAAGAAAGTGAAAAATACCCCTAAACTATATTGGGTTGACCCAATTGACCTAGTAAAATTGACATTCCAAAATTTTGTTAGGTAAGAAAAGGAGGTAGGACTAAGAAGAATAAGATTAGGATAAATGGTTTTAGGAGACAAGTGTGTAGATTACAAGTGGAAAAAGGGACAACAATCCTACAAAGCACCAATGGTCTACCCACCCCTTTCCCAGTGCACCCATTAAGGCATGCACTTAGAGAGATTGAGAATTGATATGTTCTTACAAGATAAAAAAGTATAAGTAATCAATAAAAGTTTGAAAATATTATGTGTATACAAGATGTAGTAAGGAGTAAATAAGATAAATGAAAAGATAGAATTGAAAAACACATACCTTTATTTACCTTAGTGTTATAGATAAAGAAGGAAATTGTGAGAGAAGTGAAGGTGTCACTTGTGAAGAACATTAGGTGAACTTGTAGAGATTAGTGCAAAAAAGAGAAAAAATCAAACTTTTTGGAATATAGGAATATAGCAGTGGAAAATATTCTATATGACTTCATGACTCCATAGATTTTATGGTTCAAAAAATGAGTGAGTAAAAACAAAGATATGAGGAAAATAAGGAACGGACGACAAATTTTTGAAAGTAAAGAATTGTGAATTGTAAGTTTAAATAAAGTGAAAAAGAAGTAATTTGCTTATTATTTGACTTGTTTTGAGAGAAAAATAGAGCTCAAATAGACTAAATGAAAGAAAAAAGAGATAAGATGGTGAGGATATGATAGTCAAGATGAGATGAGCTGATGGAGAGACCATGTAGATGGGGAGATGGTGATAGACAACACTCAGATAGGTAATAAATAAATGGTTGAAATTTTCTTAAGTTTTTTGAGAAAGATTAGAGATAGATAGATTATGAGATATATTTATGATCTAATAAATATCTAGTTTGAATTTTTTAGATCATGTAGAGGAGTAGACCAAATGGGGATATATGGTGAGTGGATTACTCCATGAGATCTTGGATAAGGTGATGATGTAATATGACCCTGTTAGATTGAATGATCCCATTATACTATCTACCCTAGCTTAGGTGAGTTGGTTCAAAATAGAAGGAGATTTTGTGATGTTAGTATAGGCACATAGGGATGAGTGACAACCTCTAACAGGGGTGGGAGTGGGAGAGATATAGGCATGATAATCCTTGGATCAAGAGAGAGCTATGTATATGGCTACCATGACTCAACTGGCATAGGTACAAGCCCAAATAGCTAACCTATGGGGACAAGTGATAGGTTTGAGCTCATAGATAGCCTCTTTACAATGTAATATTAAGAGGTGGCTATCTGAGGAATATATGGGTAGTGTGGCTAGGCCATGAGATAGACATGATATATCCTAATCTTAGATTTGGAATGATATACTTTTGTACATTGTATCAAAAATGCATGATATATATAGATATCATATTTTGATAGTTGGATGTTGATCTTATGTGTTTGTATTGGGTTTGTGGTTGTAGATTCATGAATATATTTATTTCTAGCACATGTATTTTTCTTTTGTTATATATGCTATAGGAAATATATGTGTTGTGGTTTCTTTTCTATCATTATGTAGGACACATGCATGGTTAAAAATAAATAGGAAAAAAAGACTTGGTAAGAGTATAATCAATCAAATACAAAGGTAATACACACTATTTCATGTTGGGGAATGTGTAATAACAATAAAATGACTAAGTGTAAGAAACCAAGGAATGGTAAACAAGAGGTCAAAAAAAATTGTTTTTAAACCAAGAGAAACATTGGCAACAAATTAAAACAAGTGAAAACACACTAAAGCATGTTGGGAAGTATGAAAAATACTTTTAAAGAACAAATGGTATAAAAACAAATCAATTAATTCAATCAATCATACTAAATCATGTTAGAAAGTATAAAAGAGAAACAAAATTGGCAATGTTGGTCTTAAATTTTCACACTAATTCAAGCTAAGAAGTATGAAAAATTCAAGAAATTGTTGGATTCTTTCATGCAATTAGAAAATAGGAAGATAAAAGTGAAAGCATAAAAAAGCAATAAAAAACATACTAAATAAAGATGGGAGCATGTCAATGATGTGTAACTTCATAATTAATCACATCTTATCTCATATTTGACACATGTAATTTTTTTGTTGTAACTTGGATTATTGGAAAATTTTGTGAGGAAGGTTAGGTCGTATCCATGGTTTTACACTGCAACTCACAAAGAGAACAAAAATGAGGTGGAAATAAATTTTAAAATGTGAGAAAAAGGGAGTTTGGTAATAGGAATGGAAAATTTTAGTAATTTGTGAGGAAATCCAGGTCCTATCCATGGTCTTATAATGCAACTCAAACAGAATCCCTAGGGAAGTGATCAGTGATTTAAAAAATATTTATCAAGAGGAAATATCAAGATTATAGGGAGTGAAAAAAGGAATGTGAAAATCATGACTTAGGTATCTTATGAGAATACCTTAGGAGACCTGAGACATACTAAGGACATGAGAAGACACTAAGTGACTAGTGACCATCAATGTACAAAGGAAACCTATTTTCTATAGACATAAATCCATGTAGACAAATAAGTGTGCTACTAATATCAAATAATGAAGGCAGATTTGAGAAATAAAATTAAAATGGGCCTACCTTCCCATTACATGTTCCCCATTCTTTAGAACCCCTTATAGAGCCATCAATCTACTATGAATGTTGGGTACTTACATGAGAAATTAGGTAGCACTAAAAGATTTTTTATTATCCTTTTATAATCTACTATCATACCACACCCCAATAGACCTTGAATCTATCATGAGGTCAAATGTGGAGTTTGAGATTCAACTAGAAGAATATGTGCTTAAAATCATGTCTTTTAGTGTGATTTGACTTTTGAGAATTTTGAATGTTTCCTTTTAAATTTTGAATTTTAAATTTTGAATATTTTGATGTATTTTAAGATTCCTCCTCCATACAAACTTGGAATGACCAGTCATGAGAGATAGAGTGATATACATGAATGAGATTTAGGCTTTCATTAAATGGAGCTAAGTAGCCAAAGACAAATTGATTAGGATACTTAGGTTTGACAAGGAACTAGCATGTTATCTCAAGTCTCAACCATGTATGTTCTTAGTTTATATAAATTGAATAAAGGTGATGAAAGGAGATCCAAAGTAGACTGGTAAAAGGAGATTAAAATGAGATGAATTATTTTCTAACTGATCACTTGGTAGATAAGGAATGAGTAAATAGAACAAGGTTGGTATAACCAAGTCACAATAATAATTATTCATGTTTATATAGATAAGATAACAAACAATCATGAAAAGAAAACAAGGGAGTATTTAAAAGAAATAAACTCAAGAAGAAGACAAAGAAGGCAATGATAAAGAATAAATACATAAGAAAACATAAATGACATTATAAGCAATGTAAAGTGTGAAATCAAAGATCACCATGTAGGATAGATAAAATTTTGACACAATGTCAAATGATATAACAAATAGATAAAGATAAAACTAGAGCACACATCCAATCCAAATGAAAATATAAGAACACCATGCATGTGCTCATAAGTACTCATATATTTATCCACACACATTATCCAAAACATCTAATAAGTCTTTATGAATTAGAATGAAAACTAAAACTAATGTATCATCTATCTTTAGTGAAAACTAGGAAAATACTTCACATCTAATCTCCTCGAGAGAAAAGGTAGAAATGCTTGATGAATCATTCTGATGAGGGATATCAGGAAAGGGATGCTTAAGATAATGAATTAGAGTGATTTATATAGGATATGAAGGGATCAGTAATGGGGAAGGAACCATAGGTGAGGGACTCATATGTGGAAATGTATCTATAAGTAATGGAAGGTCCATGGGTTGGGGATTCATGGGTGGAGGAATAGGAGGTGAAGATTGTCATGTCCCCTTTTTCATGGAAATTGACAGATTTGATGATTAGCCTATTATGCGACCTTCGTAGGCTAATAGAATGGATAGAGGGTCATGATGGAGATTGGCTTGGATTCGATTTGCAAACTTCCTATAGTTGGCTTTCATTTAGGCTATTTCAGACACATTTGGCCTTAGCTCCTATTATTTAGGGATATTTGACATGTAGTGGAGTGCCTTTATTTTGGTATGGTCATGTGTGAAATCACTCCTTGGTTCACCAACTTTGAACGGTTCGAGGATCTGACATGTATTGAGGGAGATATTAATATTTGATTGATCAAATATTAATTATTTAGACTATTTTTAATTAGAAACCCTAATTCTAATTTAAGAAACCCTAATTAGGGCAAGCATATCTTTTTGAGGGTATAAGGGTTTCTCATGGAGGCCATTATTGATTATGCATTGATTATTAATTTTGATATTGAAAGAATTCTTCTGTGAAGACTAAGCCAAGGGTTCCAGGATTCCATCTACATTGGAGAACGTCAACTCTTCAGTGTGTGCAATTCAGAGGCTGTGAAATATCAGCTGATCTATTGCCAAATTGAGAGATAGCTTCATACAAAAGTTATCACAGAGGTTTATAGATTTGAGAGATAACTTTACACAGAAGTTATCACAGTATTTTAGGTATTTATTTTATTATGTTTTTGATTCAATAAATTATACAGATAGATATCTTTTGTATTAGAATCATATATTTTCAGATCAGATTGTTCAGCTATCAGGGTGTGTGATCTTATATTTGGTGTTCGTACGAAGTCCGTACAAATCTGTGAAAAAATCCGTAAGCAGTAGCAAATTTACATAGATACCGACCTTGACAGACAGAGATCCCTAGTGACCGACATTGGCCAACTGAAGACTGACGTCAGTAGAGAAGGACTGAAAGAGACTGACATCGACAGTATATCGACTGACGTCGGGGACTGTGTGTTTGACATAGTAGGTTGAGACTTCCAAAATTTAGGTTTCATTCCCAGATTTGCAAAAGATCAGGGTTTTAAGACCATATTTTAATATTCTTTTATATGTATGAGAGAAGACTGTAATTGTAATTATCTGAATAAGTGATAGGATATTTAATTGGTAGATAAGAGATTTACTGTGGTTTATTGTTTATCTGAATTTATTCTGCAAGATTGTATCTTTGTTTAGAACTATTTGTGTTTTTATATTCCCTATTTGAAGGGGATATTACAGTGGTATCAAAGCTTTTGCTTAGAAACAAGAGCCCCTAAGTAAGGGACATCACAGTGGTATCAGAGCTTTTGCTTAGAAACAGGAGCCCCTAAGTAAGGGACATCACAAAGATGGGACCACAAGAGGAGATGGAACCATAAGAGGCATAACAATGGAATAAAGGGGATCCTTATTGTGAGAATGACCTATGAGAGGAATGGTAAAAGGTAAAAAATGGTTAAAATATGATCTTTAATATGTTATTGAAGGATGTCAAAACAATCAATGTGATGTGTGCCACATTGGTACTAGTGATAATATACCATACCATACTTAAGAATATACTCAGGGAGTACCTTTGGGGGAGGTATAGCCTTGTCTAAGGACTAAGGGATAGTATGACACAAATTTTAATATATTGTTTCAACTTGTGATAATGTATGGATGAATGATTATCTATGCCATGGAAAGAACAAATATGCCTATGAGTGGTCTTGGTAGGTGTACTCATAGGAAGAGGTGTAATAGAATCAAAGGGAGATTTATAAGGCTCATCATCCCATTTGGTGGACAAAAGAGCCAACTATGGTAAGGGAAGCAAACCATCATCAAGAGAAGGTGGTACTAGTAGAGAGATAGGGCAAGGCTCGATAACAAGAGTGATAGGATCAGAAGTAAGGATAGACTCAACTAAAGTGGGTATAGGAACAAGATCCAAACTAGGCTCTAATGAGGAAGGGGTAGGGTCTACAAAAGGTTGAAGGAGACTTGTATGCATTTTAGGTATAAATAGGCTATAGGGGTCATAGTACCTAGCAAAGTGATAGGGCCCAATCATAACATAGTCCATAAGCATACTCCTATAAGGTTATTTAGAAATTGGAGGTGTTTATACCCTCTCTACCCTATGATAAAGAGGAAAAATGATAAAATTAGGAATGATATTATGTAATATGGGAAGATATAATAAAATACTAAATCAAAGAATAATGATAATAGATAATTTCAGCATCATGAGCCTGAATAAAACCTCCTAAAAATGGATCTTCTAAGGTATAACCATCATCATAATCAGGCATATAAATATCAATGATGTAGGTAGGGATGATATTATCATCTGATGAGGTGTGATTAATGGAATGTTGATTCTTAATTAAGACAACAAGGATGTGATCACAAGGTGGTTGACAAGAATGAGGTTGTAAATAAGTGAGAATATGCGAGATGATATGAGGTGAGAGATCAAAAGTTTTAATCTTGATATTTATCTCATTAGGATCATCATCATTAGAATTTAAGAGGATAGGGGGAATATTCCAAATTAGTTTGAGATAATGTTCTAACCTAGAGTGGATTTGATAGGAAAGTTGAATCATTAAAACTCATGAAATGGAACATTGTCAAGGGTTCAAGGGTATGAATCTTGAATATGCTATGGTCTTGGAATTATTTGAAATTTTAAGGGTTAGTGTCACCTTGAATCCTATATATGGCTCCATTGTGAGGAAATTTAATGCATTGTCAAGTATAAGAAGTAACTACTCTCACACGATGATTCCACAACCTGCCGAGTAGAATGTTGTAAAATAGAGGAAAGTTAAATATCATCACCTTCACATTAATGGTGATAGGTGGGATAGTAAGGGGGAGACACGCACAAACTAAAGTATGCATTTGACTTCAGTCATATCCTTGACATGTGCTACATGTGATTTTGAGATTCCATTTGAAATATCTAAGGGTTTTGATAAAATCAAGAGAAGTCACACAAGTGCGAAAACCCTCATCAATCAAGGAATGCTTGACTTGGATATCATGAATTTGGACACTAATGAATAAAGGAAAATAATCCACATGAATCTTTTTATCATAAAGAATCATGGAAGTGATGGGAAATTTTAGGGAAAGATAAGTGTCCATCATTTCATCAACATATATGGACTTTTATACACACTTCTACCATATGTTATCTTTAGATCCATATAAGGTTGATTTGCATCCTTTTAGGGGAGGATGAGGGATGTTCATTTTGATCAAAAGTTACATAAGATGGTTATGATGATTTAGAGAGGGCCTCATAATTTTAATAAATTGGATTTGGGATGGGAAATTAATGATTTCTATGATATGATCCCACTCATCATAACCCATAAGAAGATTGTTAGAAAGAGGTGCATAGTATTAAATGAGGACCTCAAAAGGAGGATCTGTAGTACATTGGAATTTATGTTGATAATAGGTGGAAGGTTTAGTGAGAGGATAATTTGGTAGATTGTGTTTAGAAGATGAAGTAGTTGTGTAGGATGGTTTTGAGAAGTGCTATAAAAAGTGTTGATAGAAGCTTGAGTATCATTGATGTTAGGTAAAGAAGATGGAGGGATGGTAGAAATAGTATGAGAAGTGTTATCTAAGGGAGGATTTGGAACTGGTTCATCAAAATTTATAAGGTCATCTTGCCCCAACTCATTTAAGTGAGTTGGGGAATAATTTTGGATAACATAAAATATGCAAGATAATGGTGGTGTCTACATAGGTTGAGGATCAATGAAAGTAACTACCCTTCTCATATTAGTCATATTAACCACATTCTCTTCCAAATTTAGGTCAATTAAACTTTATACATTATTGGTATAAGTGGTAGGTTTGTCTTGGTTGTCTTGGTGATTTAGAAGAGGATATTTATAGATGGCCAAATGAACATTAACTCAATTCAAATCTTGAGATTTAGTATTTATTTCATAGGCTTTGAAATCAATGTCATAGGCTTGTTGGTATTTTCAAATGATAGAATCATGGTCAAAATTGGGACCAAGAAGTAAATCCATAGCTAAATTATTAAGCTACCTATATGTCTCATGAGAATGACCCCAACAAATGCAAAACCAATAAAATTTGTTGGGATTATACCAAGATTTCATAGGAGAAGTGAGATCAAGTTATCATGAAAGAGCCATTGGTATACATTTTAGTTATTCTATTGAGGATAAATTCTTGTGACTATTGATATTATTGGGTGAAGATAAATGAGGACTAGTGAATTGGTGACAAGGGGAAGTTGGTTCCTGTTGATGTTTTAAAATTGTGCTTGTTTCTAACACCAACAATGGGAAGTTTCAAGATGTGGGACTTGAGACTTGAAACAACCTCCAAATTTTTAAGAAGTTGGTCTCTTCTTTATATCAAGTGTATATAGGGAAAAGGGATAGGAATTTTAATAGAAACACAAATTCAAGAAATAAAATCTAACTATGGCGATGTGCCTGAATGTAATTCGACCTTAATCCTGAACACAGTGAGACTATATGTAAGATTCAATTACATTTAAGAGCAAACAAGTGCATGATCAATGTAAAAGATAGAAACAATAGAAATAGAGGCTCACAGCATAGACTACTTTTGTAGTGATATATAAAATATCAATAAAGGCACAGGGTTCAATCTTCTTATTTTAATTCTCCAATCACATAGGAGGCACAGAAACACACACAGTTACATAAACCTTCCAACTCAATAAAATCAAACAAAGGCAAATGATATTACTAATCACAGCTCTAGAAAGTCTAAAACTCTTGACAACATAGCCTAGACTACTTTTGCAATGACACAAAAAATATCAACAAAGGCATAGGATTCAATCTTCTTATTAATTCTCCAATCACATAAGAGGCATAGAAACATGCATAGTTACATAAATTTTCCAACTTAAGAAAATAGAACAAAGGCAAATGATATTCCTAGTCATAGCTCTAGAAAGTCTAAACTCTTGACAATAATTCTCTTAGAAAATTCTCTCTGGTATATGATGATGATCATTCTAGTGATCTCTGCACCCTTATTTATAGCCTTGGATTCACTCTGGATTATCTGCTTGTTCTCAATCTAATAGCCCAACTAAAATCTAACCAAACTAGAAGTGTCTAACAGAAGATATTTCTTAGATTCTAAAACGCTCTGTCTTCCAGTAGTTCATTGGTTGAATTAGATCACCGAACACTCCCTTCTCTTAAATAGAAGATGACATAGCCAATTATTTGAAAACCTTCTTATTACTTAGGAGACACTAGAAAATGACACTTGGCGTGTTCCGTAGCACCTACTGAAGACACGTGGCACTTTCCATGTAATTTATACTCCTTTTGTGTCTTTGCTTATGAGTGTTTCACCTTTGACACCTGTCACAATCCACTTCCTTGAAACTTTAATAGCTTAAAATAAAATAAGACCCACAACCTTTCTTGCCTAAGCAACTTGAAAAGGAGCATAGGTACAGGTGGTGATTTTTGCTTTCCTCAACAAAAAACACATGGCAATCTCCACTTTACTTAACTGGGGTTATGTGGTGGTCTTCACTTCTTTTAGCTACCTTTTTAAAAACCTATGGAAGGTGACACATGTTGGCTTCCACTCTACTCTATTTATATCATAGAAACAATTGGGTCTCATTTCATATTTACATAGATGGTGACACTTGGCGGCTTCCGCTTGCTTTAGAAACAAAACTTGAGACCTGCCACAGTCTTTGCTATATCGGTGAAGCAAAATGAAGATAATTCAGATCTCAACACATGGTGGCTTCTTCTCTCTTCATCTGGGATACATGGTATGTTCCGTCACTTTTAGAAAAGCAAATTGAAACCTTTTGTGATTGCCACTTGGCACTTTTTACCTAATCTTGATACTTAGCTTGTTGAAACCTTTCGCTAAAAAGAGATGAAACGTGGGTGCTGATATGAAACACGGATGCTGACACTTGTTGTGTTTTGCTAAGTTTCCATGGGACACGTGGCACATTCTGTAGCCTTATTGAAATTATGAAAAGTGCCTCAGAAAATGACACTTGGTAGCTTCCGCTTGACTTGAACACTTAGACAAAATGAATCAAAAGAAAATAGAACCCATGCTCTATTTCAAAACTTCACCATCTCGGATCAAATTATGTGGGAACAAAGTTCTGCAGCATGCAATTGAAAATTAGAATGAAACATAGAGTATTTTTTACTCTACAATTAATGGTGACCCCAAGGACTTTTGAGCCTACTCAAAAAGAACCACAACTCCCGCTAGATCAAAATTTCAAAATTATAGCTTTAGTAATGTTGTTTGGTAGGTGGACCACTCATCCTCAAATAACCCTTACTTATTCTATAATTCATTGAAGGATAAATCAAGGTGAATAATATCCTTGTGTGAAAAATTTTGCAAAATCTAAATTGTAGCCTTCAATTTAAATTCTAGTTGAAAAATAAGAACCAAGACAGCTTCTACTTCATGGACTGATGAATCATCCCTTATATCCTAGAAAACTGCCTGATCATTCTACTTGGCCAATAGCAAAGGTTCAATTTCATCAACCATTAGCACTGTGTTGTCATTAGGAAATGGATAAGGAAGACCTAATTACACTAGATCTTCAATATGCTATTTCATTTCATTGATTCCTTCCTTCATGACATCTAGAATCTCTCTACAACTGATGGCTACAGAATTGCAATTGAGAACTTCATTTACTCACTTAGCAGTGACCATTCTATTCTCAATTCCTGTTGCAAACAACATTGCATATGTTGCATCATAAAGCTTTTGCATCATTTTTTTCGAGTCCATTACTCTCCCAAAAACTATAGCCAGAGTGTTTGTAACTGAATCCTCCACCTTTTTGCATAATTTTTGTGCATTTAGCAAGAAGGTGAGAGAAGGCCTGAGCTAAATAATCTCTAAAGAGATTCTCTTCCACATGGATTCATATAGCTCCTTCACCAGACTTATCACTCTGACATTCCTTGGCCTATTGGCCAACGCCAGTGTCAATTGTGCTACTCTCTATATCTCAACTTGAAATTGGGCTTGTATAGCCACAGTATTATTTTGTTCAGCCAATAGATTCTATTGTAATTGAGTAACCTACAACAAGTGTTCCTCACATTTTTCTTACAATGCTACCTTTTCGCACCTTAGGGTCATCACCACATCTTTTACCTATGTTAGCCTTACTTTTAAAGAATCATTTTGGGGCTGGACTACCTGGTGAGTCTGAAGAGAAATAGTATCTTGCAACTGTTTATTTAGATTCTCTATTTCATTGTCCTTTTTATTGATTTATATGGTCAAACTATTATAGTTTGCCTTTTCCTTGGCTAAATCGACCTCCAACTTTTGTAGCCTCCTTGATGTCTTCAAGTAGTCTTCAGCAACTACAAAAGTGGATTCGGTTAGCAGCTCAATTTTGTCTTGTGGCTTGAAGAGGGACATGTCGATGGCCACTAAATTCATCGTGTAGTCCTTCAGCTACATCTGCTCAATTGGCTTTATTACATTTGGTGACAAATGAGTCACCATTAATTGTTACTGAATGGGGTCAAATTATGACCACAGATGGGGTGTAGCCAATGCTTTATTTTCCTTGATCTTCTTTTTCTCTCTTCAAGCTTCCCTTGCCTTCTTAGCAGCATCCACTTGGGTCTAGAAGGTAGAAGGAGAGGCAATGTGCCCACCCACAAAAGGATGTCCCTATGGTAAACCATATTGAATAGCCAATTGTTGGCTATGGGCAATTTGAGGGGGAAGTTTCTTAGGAATAGAGGGGGAGAAATGAGGTAATGTTAAAGCCTTAGGTGGCACAGATGGGGCAAAGTGAAATGGTAATGACAAAAGTGGCAAGGGATGTCATCTGGCTAGATGAAATCATCATGCCAATAGGAGAATAAATAGACTGAGAAGGAGGAGGAATAATACTTACCTAAGGAGCAATTACATTACTCTACAATTGGCACTGTGGGGTGTCTATCTCCTCTTCTGAATCAAATTGAAACTACACCCTCTTTCATTTCTTGGGTGTCTCTTCTTCTAGCTGCATTTCTTTTCATTTCAATGATGCTTATGGAGAACTAGGAATATCTATAACCAATGCTGATGGGGAAGTTTGTGGTGGTGAATGCACCACACTCTTTTGTTTTTCCATGATGCTGAGAGATTGGGGCCAAACTAATACAGTTATTACAGTTGCAGTTTGCCTTGAGGCTTGTGACTCTTGGCTTGACCCAGCCCTAGCTTCCTACTCTACACTCAGTGTCGACAAATTACTTATCTCTAGTCTAGATACGGGGGAGAGATGGCACTCATCCCATAGTTCTTCCCATGTCTCATATATGTCTACATTCCTGAAAGAATGGGTTGTTTGAAAAATTTCTTACCTATATTTCCAATAGGCTTCTATTTTCTTAGCATCCCAATATTTATTATTTAGTGTCCTTCTTAAGCCAGAAGTTATTTTGACTTTAGGATCATAATCCCTCTACTTAACATAGAATATTTCCCAGGGTCTATTTTGTGGAAGGGGCAAGTCTGTTCACTCAACATAAAATCTAGGAGCATCTTCTCTATGATTTTTCCTATTTTCTCAAAAAGGGCAGCCCTCATGTGCAATTCTAGTTACAACCCTATTATTCCTTATTCAGGAAGCTATGAAACTGTTTGGGTCATAAACCCATTTGTCTTCAATTAGAAGGAAACCTAGAAAGGCTAGCTTTTTGAGCAACACAACTTCAGCATCTCTGGTTTCCAAAACCATGTTGGTTGTCATCCATGGGAGGTCATACATTTTTCTTTTCCTCTTCCCAAAGCCATATTCATTGTCGACTATCAATACCTGCCTGGTGACCTCTAATAATGCTACCCTAAGAGTCAAAATCTTAGGTAACAACATTGGTTCCCCACAAAAACCATGGACTCTTATAATTGTATTGTGAGATCCAAAATAGAAATCACAAGGAATTGGGCAACTGGCTAGAAGGTTTGAAACACTTGGGAATCATCTATTCATAACTAGTTTAGGGTTGAGGTGATAAAAAGTAGGGGTAACAAATAATTCCCATAGTTCATATGGGTTACTAGTGTTTGACAAAATATGTGTCCATGCAGACACAGGAATGGTCCTTCGGAGATCAAAACTTGGGTCATACATATCAAGATACATATGTTGGACAAAGAGGTTAGATTTCTGAAACAACATGAGGTGAAACAAATAAGAATAGTACTTGAAAACTCCTTTTGATTTGAAATGGGCCAGTTGTTCCACCATTGAGAAATTAATTTGTTCAAAAAAGTCGAGTCAATACTCCTGAGTTTTGTCAATGATCTTCAGCCTAAAGAGGATAGCCATTTGTTCTACATAAACTGCCATATCATCTTTCATGCCAAAGATGAAAGCCATCATAGACAATGCATCTTGGCTAGCTTGTGCGAATTGGGCTCTTGTGGTAGGGAGTGTAGGCACCGTAGTGTCATCATCGCCCATTTGTAATTCGGATCTCAAGAACCTTGATTGAGTATTGATGTTTACCCACATTCTTTGCATTTTAGCAATAGTGGGAAATGTAGCTATACTATCATGATAGAGGGCTAACATATCCTTGATAGCCTACAGTGTGATCTACATCGTGAATGGACCCCATTAAATGGTGCATGGAAGCAATTTGTGCATAATTCGATCAAGTCAAGACATGGATGTACATCTGGGACAATGAATTATGCTAGTTGTGAAGTCCATATCCTCATGGAAAATGTTTCATATTGCCCTACTCTGGCCCTCTGTAGACACCTTTGATGTGCCCCTTCTCTAAGAGTTTTTATACTAGCTCTCTGAAGAATTGGGTCCATGACTCCATCTGCATAATCTTTTATCTTCACTAGGTCACTTACTTGACCCACTTCAAGAATTCTAGTCTGTGGATAGGTCTTCAGTGGTTGTGCGAGAGCTGAAGCATATGACTTACTTGTAAGAAACTTATCAAGGGATTCATACATCTGAGCTCCTTATTGTGAAGATTGTGCCCCCTCCATCTCTATATCTTTTTTGTGATAACTTGTATGAACTTTTGAAAAACAAAAACACTTTCACTGAAGCAAGTTTACTAGGCACTAAAAAATGCAAGTAGCAGGATATTTTCTCATAGATGCAAGAATGTTTAAGAACTTATAATCTTTAATTCTTGCTAAGAGGTATTTATTGACCTATCAAATCTCAAAATGGCATTAAACTCAGATAACTGTTAGCAAATCCCACTCAATATTTATGGAACAGCGAGATAGACATGTTATGCAAGTGTTAGCGTAAGGTACCTTGGGGATTTCTAAAGATTTGGGAGACATTCAATGTATTGGAGAATTTTGAAAATTTTGAAAATTATGAGCTGCCGACTACATGTTCAAAGAACACTTATTTAAAAGAAAAGGGAGAAAATAAAAATGGGAAAACAAAGCAATACAAAAAGGGGAAACTATCTAACTACATTAACTAAGTATCGTTATCTCCCTCCTAAATCAAAAGAAGAATTTTTAAAGTCTCCTTCATGACAAGCCACCTTATATTGCCGAACAAGTGTTTGAATTGGATATAGCTCTGATGACTTGCTTTCTTTATATGCCATGGTGTCTAGCCTACATTTGAGTGAGTCTGAGTCAAACTTGCTTCCAACATATATAGACTCTTATTGTCCTTGGAAGCTCGTTGAATGCCGGCTCTTGATATTGGTATGTCTTATCAAGAAATTGATGACTATTTGCTCATCAATAGAAGCCCTTTGACATATAATATTTATTGACTTAACTCCTTCTGCCTCAAACTCAATTTCCATTGCATGATCATCCTCTTTAATGACTTCAAAATTACCAACCTCTTGAAAGGATAATTATGAAAGTTTGCAATAATTTTGCATATGTAATCGAGTCTCAATGTTATCTTGTTCATCTACAACCAACTCACAGCTTCCCTAAAAAATAGTATAACCTGATCCAATGATTTCAAACAAATCATTCAAATCATGATCAAGGAAATGTCCATGTTCTTCCACATCATCTTGCAAAGTAAGAAGAAAGTCAGAAAGTATTTCTTCTTCATCAAAGATTAAGGCATATGATTGTGACTTCTCACTCAGAATCTAGAATTCATGTTGAGAGACCCAAGGATTAATAGAAGAGGTATCTTTTGACTTTTCTTCCTCTAAAACATTTGGGATTTTATGATCTTCATCAAGTATAATGTAAGTGACCAGACCAATAGAGTCGTAATTTCCATATGGGTCGCTTTGCATCATAGCTAATAAATGATCATTTTCCTCTTCTTGATTATGTCCAGTCCATTCACCTAGCTCCTCAACAAAAACCCTTTCTTCTTTATTCATCATAGCATGAGTTGCCTCTAACTTTGCAGTTGGTTCATTGGTGATATGATCCTTATATAATGGCTCAAATAATATCTTCATCTTTGAACCATATTTGGTTTTTAAGAAGAGGTGAGACCAATCAAGGGACATATATCCTCCTATCTTGGCTGTAAAGTCTCTTGATAAACATATGCCAAAAATAGGAGGTATATCTATCACTACTACATCTTGATTTACAATTATATTGGGACAAGCATATAGTTGTAATTAGAGTCGTTTAATTCTCCCTATTGTTTGTACTACTTTTCCATCTAGTTGCATGACTCCTTTAGTGAGTCATTCATACTTAATTTCTAAAGCATTAGCTATCTGCTTGGGCATTACTATAGTACTAGCCCCTAAATCAATCATTACATTATGTAGCAATTTCTTACCCACTATCAAAGTTAAATAGAAGAGATCCAGTTTGGATTTGCTTACCTCTGCTGCATTATTCACTAGGGTTGTTGCTTGCAGATGCATTGTATCTTTGGGATTTTATTTTTTAGTAGGTCCTTCTTTGATAACAGTACTTTTGGGCATTTCTTGTCCTTGTAGAGCTTCTTGTAGTAATGTTTTCTATTTAGGAATAGCCAATATATCCCATATTGATACTTGTGCTAGAGTCTTCTTCAATTAATCCACCACATTTATTGGTCCCAGAGTCTGAGTTTTTTGAAAATAAGGATATCTTGTTTTTTCTTGAATTTGTGCAGGAATCCCTTAATTCTACACCAACTGAGGCACTTCTTATCTAAAATTTGTGTTTCTTTGTCCTTGAAATGGAGGATTCTCCATGACTTGACTATTTATAACCTTTGGTTGTTCCACCATCTTTCTCTTTGATCTAGTATAATAATCAAATTGCACCACTGGTTTTTTAGAGGTAGATGCTTCGTTTAAGAAAACTGATTCTTCATCTTCAACCCATGAGAACAAAGCATGTTCTAGGGCTATTTGTTCTTCTTGTTACAAAGACATACCTTGCATCTGAGCCATTAAGACTAAATTTTTCATACCAAAAGACTGGTAGGCTTGATTGTCACTGGAACTTGCAAACTAACCATCCATTATTCTTTACTCTGCCATCTTTTGTTGCAGATTACCCATAGGACAATCTCTAGGCATATGAGCATTATTGCAAGGAAAACACTAGGCATTAGTGTTATCCACATAATTATTTTTCCCTAGAACAATCTCCTTATTTGAATTGGGAGGAATAGTCTGTGAGGGTGTAGGGATTACAACTAATTGGTTTACTAGCTAAGGGTTATTTTGCCTTGGAGGACCCTAGTATTGGTTTGGCTGAGATGAAAATGTATTTCCTTGATAGCCCTGGTATTGGGGTTTAGTATAATTATTTTGCTATCTTTTTATATTAATCAGCTCATTAGAAAATGTCCTCAAGATATTCTTGATATCATCTAGCTCAGATGACTGAGCAGGGACAATTTATTTAGCAGGTGGTTGAGGATATGTGTACATAGACATAGGTGGGGCTATAGATTTAGGGACTTCTTGAGGTAATGGCAAGGAAATCTCTGGGAACATGGGCATGGGAGGCCTTGGAGACAACTTTCCAGCATCTATCAAATTATTTTCAGCTCTGACTGCATAGTCATAAGCCTCTGGCAGAGTCTGACCTCCAAGTGACTGAATCATAATAGATATGTCTAAATTTAAAGCTTTAAGATAGAAAACTATAGCCATACCTGGTAATGGTCTAGCTATAGCAAGGATTCTTTCCCAAGTCTTTTGAAATCTGAAATTGAAGTCAGTCATTGCTTCTTGTGGTGCCCTTTGGACGGTAATTAATTTTTGTAACAAAGAAGACTTATCACCCTTCTCTTCAAATCTTTTAGAAAAAATATCTCTGAGGTGATCCCATGTAGAGATGGTCTTTGGGGTCAGGGACTAGTACCATTCTAGAGCTTTCCCTTTAAAAGAAGCTGCTAATAATCTTATGGCCACATTTTGCTGCGTGACAACATGTATAGCACAAACATCTAATACATCCTACAGATGTTCTTCAGGTGTTTTAAAGTCTTGCCCACTGAATTTGGGCAGAACTTTCAAGGCATTCACTGGGATACGGTCCCAAGTGGTTGGTGGTATTGGGAGAATCAATGGACTACCAGTGTTCCAACTTGCATAATTTCTTGGGGGTATAGGGGCTCCCATATTTGCTCTTGGTATTAGTATAAACTGGCTGACTCTTCTTCTTGGACTAGTTACCAAAGGTGGCAAAAGAATACCTAGATTTATAGCAGCTTGTGATCTGGTTACTGGTCCACAACTATGACTCCTCGTAGCTCTCTGGTTCATACGATCTTGAAAGAAACTTCAAGATTGATCCCATCAGGTGTGCCAAAAACTGTTGATGTTTTAAAATTATGCTTATTTCTAACACCAAAAATGGGAAGTTTCAAGATGTGGGACTTGCAACTTGAAACAACCTCCAAATTTTTAAGAAGTTGGACTCTTCTTTATATCAAGTGTATACAGGGAAAAGGGATAGGAATTTTAACAGAAACACAAATGTAAGAAAGAAAAATCTAACTATGGCAATGTGCCTAAATGTAATTCAACCTTAATCCTAAGCACAGTGAGACTATATGTAAGATTCAATTACATTTAAGATCAAACAAGTGCATGATCAATGTAAAAGATGGAAAAAATAGAAATAGAGGCTCATAGCATAGACTACTTTTATAGTGATACAGAAAATATCAATAAAGGCACAGGGTTCAATCTTCTTATTTTAATTCTCCAGTCACATAAGAGGCACAGAAACATGCACAATTACATAAACCTTCCAACTCAAGAAAATCAAACAAAGGCAAATGATATTACTAATCACAGCTCTAGAAAGTCTAAAACTCTTGACAACACAGCCTAGACTACTTTTGCAATGACACAAAAAATATCAACAAAGGCACAGGATTCAATCTTCTTATTAATTCTCTAGTCACATAAGAGGCACAAAAACATGCATAGTTACATAAACTTTCCAAATTAAGAAAATAGAACCAAGGCAAATGATATTCCTAATCACAGCTCTAGAAAGTCTAAACTCTTGACAATAATTCTCTTAGAAAATTCTCTCTGGTATCTGATGATGATCATTTTGATGATCTCTGCACCCTTATTTATAGCCTTGGATTCACTCTAGATTGTCTGCTTGTTCTCAATTTAACGGCCCAACTGAAATCTAACTAAACTAGAAGTGTCTAATAGAAGATATTTATCAGATTCTGAAATGCTCTATCTTCTGGTAGTTCATTGGCTGAATTAGGTCACCAGACACTCCCTTCTCTTAAACGAAAGATGACACTTAGCCAGTTCTTTGAAAACCTTATTATTACTTAGGAGACACCAGAAAATGATACTTGGCATGTTCTGTAGCACCTACTGAAGACACGTGGCACTTTCCATGTAATTATACTCCTTTTGTGTCTTTACTTATGAGTGTTCCATCTTTGACACCTATTGCAATCTGCTTCCTGAAAACTTTAACAGCTTAAAATAAAATAAGACCCATAACTTTTCTTGCCTGAGCAACTTGAAAAGGAGCATAGGGGCAGGTGGCAATTTCTGCTTTCCTCAACAAAAGACACGTGGCAATCTCTGCTTTACTTAACTGGGGTTATGTGGTGGTCTCCACTTCTTTTAGCTACCTTTTTAGAAACTTGTGGAAGGTGACACATGGTGGCTTCCACTCTAATCTATTTATATCATAGAAACAATTAGGTCTCATTTCATATTTACACAGATAGCGACACCTGGCAGCTTTTGCTTGCTTCAGAAACAAAACTTGAGACCCACCACAGTCTTTTCTATATTGGTGAAGCAAAATGAAGATAATTTGGATCTCGACACGTGGTGGCTTCCGCTCTCTTCATCTGGGATACGTGGCATCTTCTATCACATTTAGAAAAGTAAATTGAAACCTTCCATGATTGCCACTTGGTGCTTTTTGCTTGATCTTGATACTTAGGTTGTTGAAACCTTTCACTGAAAAGAGATGAAACGTGGGTGCCGTTATGAAATGCAGATGCTGAAACTTGTCACGTTCTACTGAGTTACTATGGGACACATGGCACATTCTACGGCCTTATTGAAATTATGAAAAGTGCCTCAGAAAATGACACTTGGCAGCTTTTGCTTAACTTCAACACTTAGAAAAAATGAATCAAAAGAAAATAGAAACCATGCTCTATTTCAAAACTTTGCCATCTCAGATCAAAGTATGTGGGAATAAATTTTTGCAACGCGTGACTAAAAATTAGAATGAAACATAGAGTATTTTTTACTCTACAGTTCTAAAGATTGGTTAGGAAAAATAGCTTGAATAGTGTGAATGGTGTCATAAGAGTCTGTGAAACCATCATTTATAGCATGACAATTATTTTTCTCGAGTAATATATGAGTACCCATAGAAGGTTAGGATGGCTCAAATTGATTCATAAGGAAATCTTGATATTTATCTTGGTTAATAGCCTCATTTGTGGTACATGGAGAGAGAGTTTGGACCCAATATTTCAGCTTGGATAAAAGAGCATTGGACTAGAGCATTGACTAAATCTTCCAAACTAGTAATAGAATGAGTTTTAAGTTAGTTGTACCATTCCAAGTCATCACCCATGAGAATTATGGATAATAGATTGGTAGAGATAAATGTATTTAATTTGATCAAATCTTTATATAAAATTCCAAATGTTTTTAGATGAAGAGTAGGATCAGTTGACCCATTATAAGAAATGGTAGGGGTGATACCTCCAATATCAATATTACCAATTTAAGATGTAAGAGGCTCATTTTGAAGATGATCAATTATATTATTGACAAGAGAAAGTTTAGGGATAATATTACCATGAGAATCCCAAAGAGGAGGTGGGGGAAAATTTTAATTATGCATGCCCCATGGCATCTATTGAGGGTGGGTTTGAAGATGGATAAGGTGGTTTTGAATTTTTATCTTCAAAAACATTCATTTGATTAAGTGTTTATAATATGGGTTGATGGGTTTGAGTTGCATTATTGGCATTGATTGAAGTATTAGAATTGAAAGTAGTGGCATGGGTACCACTATGGGTGTTAGTAGAAGCTTGAGAAGAGTTGTTAGAATTTGAAGAACTAGTGGAAAAATTTGCTTGTGTGGTAAAAAATGAACTAGTAAAGGGATGAGAATAGGAAGCACTATAGGCATGATTACCATGGGTAATAAATGATGCACTAGTGGATTAATTAAGAATCATAAGTCTTGGAAGAGGCCCACTATATGTAAAACCTACCATGTTAGTAGAGATATTAGGGATGGTATAGGTAATTAAATTAGAATAAGTCATGGTATGATAAAGGGTAAAAATAGAAGGAAGAGGCTAAGAAGAAAAGAATATAGTATCCCCAAATTTGTGTGAGAATGTGGGAGAAGGTGAATGAGGCTCTTCAACTTGACCACTAATAATGAGATGGTAAATGGTAAAAGGGTCCTTTCCTTGATGTTGAGGAAATTCAGAGATAAATAAGAGCATTTCAAGTGTATACTCTAATTCATGTTGATCTTCAAGTGAGAAGAGAGGATACAAAGTGAAGAAGAATGAGGAGGGGTCCCATAGTTTATTGTGTGAGTGGTTATATGAACATTAATTTCATCCAGAATAGGAGCCATAATCTACTTATAGGAGACCCTATGAGGGTTGGTAAGACTCATCATATCCATTGAATTCAACTTAGTGTTTTCTTCAAATAAGAAGTTCATGATGGAGAAGGACTAGATAAGGCAAAAATGATGTAAAAGAAAGTAAATACAAAGAAGCATATAAGAGTATAGAGTCGATTGGGTTAACTTAGTACTAAAAATAGGGTCTAAAAACTAAGAAAACAAGGATATAAAGTTGACATATTCAATAGGGTCAACCTAGTTTTGTAACCTGGGATAAAAAAATAGGCAAAAATGATACATAGTCTACATAGTTGACCTAGTATTATATCTTGAGGGTTAGAAAAGAATACTATTTCAATAGGATCAACTCAATACTATAGATAGGGGGAATAGACAGTCTATAAGAGATTATGTCTAACAAAATGATAGTGTACTAAAATAGGAAAAAAATTCAAGTACTTTCGAAATCAAGGAATGAAAAGAAATACACAATCAATTGGGTCAATGAGGATGATCTAATTGAGGCACACAACACAAAACCTTAGACCAATGCTGGTCACTTTAATTTTTTGTAATACAAAATACAATTGAGAAAATAACAAGTATTCAAATTTTAAAGTAAATGCTAACTAAGTGGTCATCCTAAATGTTGTTAGTTTATTAGAGCATGATTTTAAATGTGATAGGAAGTTGGTTGTAAATAAAGAGCTATAAAGTAATCTATGGATGGTTTCAAGACATTTAGGTTGAAAGGGATTTGTGTTAGCAATGGTACTAGCTTGAAATTGGGGCCTACCCCCTCATTTCATACACTACAGTGATAAGAGTGTCAGGTGCTTTGCTAATATATACCATTAACCACATGTTTTTACTTGGCTAGAAAACCAAGTTGGCTTCCCCTTTGGTGATGAAATCCAAGTAGGTAGGCCTTGGGTGGATAATTTTTAAATGTATTTTAAAATTATGTGATTTGGCAATGTGTGTAATAAAGAAAAAAATAGTGCAACTAAATGGTATATTGAAAAACCACCTAATTAGACTATGTGATTTATTCTAAGCATGTAATAAATTTAAAGTGAAAGTGTGAAGTAATTACTAGCATATAAGTGTTAATTCCAACTTTGAAACATAATACAATGTTAGTTTAGACAACAATGTATGTATAGATTATAGAATAGAGTTGATAGGGTTACTACTATATTACTGAAGCAAGGTTCTATTAAGAACTACATTGACAATGTTGACATAGTCTTTCAAATAGAAGATAGAATATAGAACTAGGTCGACAAGGTTGACCTAGTTTGTTGTATAAGGGTAGTTTTAAAGACTAAAAACTATGAAAAACATAACTATAATGAATAATAAAAATTATATAGAAAGAGAGAAAAGAACCTTGGTGGGTTGGAAGTGTAGAGAAAAGTGAGATTATTGATGAAGTTCCCTGATTTTAACTTTAAAATTATACCAATTATATTGACTAGGTCAACTTAGTTCTACAATTCCCTATTTGTTGAAGCTTGTGAAGAATACTCTACTAGAAGTGTTGACTTTCCATGTTTTTATAAGTTTTAAAGTGTACCATATTGATAGATTCAACCTAGTAGCCTATCTAGAAGTGAAAACCTATACTGTGTCAACCTATTTGACCCAGTAACTTGTATCTGATGAAGACCTGCAAAAATAGAATAGAGTTATTTTGATGCAAATGTGTGTTAAACCTATTCATAGAAGTTATAAAATATACCATCACTATTGACCTAATATCTCAAATATAGACAAATAATAAATAAAATGATAAAAAATTAAAAATGTGAAATAAAACCTACATGGGTTAGATTCACATCAGGTTCACCACAATGTATGCAATTAGAATTGAATTATGTCTATAAATTAATCCTAACTCAAAGAATATAGATAATACTTACACTTTATATGAGGGATACATTAGATAATCAATAACATGACCAATATGGGGATCTATTAGACCTAATTAGGGGATATCTTATCATAATAAATAATACTATGGAGGGTTTTAAAGCCTCTAGTCAAACACAATCATGCAATAACATTAACTAAGCCCTATGTTTTCATATTCACTAAACTAATAACAAATAAAGTGAAAGTTTGATCTATTCCTCACCAAATCTTTTGTCACAAAGTGGGGGTATGAAACAATAAAAGTAAACATGCATAAGAGACATGCACTCACATCAATGTATATGGAATACTAATGCGTGGAAGATATGTATAAATGCATATCTATCTACACTTATAAATGAGGAATAAAGTTAGGAATACTTACCTTTGAAGATGAACCCATCGAGCCTCAATATTTCCCTTGGCCAAGGTGCTTTTTAAGATGTTGTTTTGGTATATAAGGATGATAAGGATAAATTAGCTTTAGGCTACATAACCTATCAATGCATCAAAAATAATTCTCCATAAGATAAGATTTGTATCTCCAAATAAAGTAGGAAACCCTAAGCTTTCTCCTCAAGTATAATGGTGGATAGGAAAATGTGTAATAACTCTTACTTCTTATTTTATTTAAATAATTTAAAAATGATCTTTTATATATAGTTGGATTTAACCCTAAGCCCTTATGAAATTTTTGGCCAATAGGGTCGACCCAGTCGACTTAGTACTACTATGGACAAAAATTCACTAGGTCATGGGAAAGTTCAACCAAGAGTTGACCTAGACCCTAAATGAATTATACCCAAAATAGTACAAGGTTGACCCACTTGACCTAGTACAATAAACAATCAAAAGGGGCTTAGGGCTAGGAAAAGGGGGACAAAAGGTGGGAAATGACTAAGGAGTGCACAATAAAGAAGAACAAGCTTAACAGAATGGTTTTTAAGAGACAAGTGTGTAGATAACAAATGGAAAAAGGGACAACAATCTTTAGAAGCACCAATGGTCTACCCACCCCTTTCCCAGTACACCACTTAAGGTGTGCACTTAGAGAGATTAAGAATTGATGGGTTCCTAAAATATAAAGAGCATTAGTAATTGATAAAAGTTTGAAAATATTATGTGTATATAACATGATTCATGACAATATTGAAGACCATGTAGATGATATTATTTCCAAATCTAAATCTAGAGAAGACCACCCTCAAGTGATTCTATGTATTTTCAACCACATGAGAGAGTACAACATTAGATTGAATTCTAAGAAGTGTGTGTTCAGTGTAACATCAAGAAAGTTTTTAGGATTCATTATTTCACAATTGGTATCAAAGTTAATCCTTCTAAAGGTTAAACTATCATGGATATGCCTCCACCTAATATCTTAAACAACTTACAAGTCTATAATAAAAAATTCAAGCAATCTGGTGCTTTAAATCTCAACTTGTAGACATTTGTCACCCATTCACATTTTTACTAAATAAATATGCTCCTTTTACTTGAATGAATTGTTAAAGTTCATTTTACAAGCTTAAATAATATCTTTCCAACCCACCAATATTGATATCACCTATTTTTGGTAAACTTTTTTTATTGTACATTTTAGCTACTTAGTTTGCACTAGGGGCATTATTAGCACATCATGATGATAGTTAGAAAGAATGGGTTGTGTACTACCTAAGTATAACCTTGATATCATATGATCTCAAGTACTCTTTGATATAAAAATCATTTATATCAATTATTTTTGTTTCTCAAAATTTATGACATTAGATTCTTAACAATATAATGAAGATTATTGCTAAGATAGACCCTCTTAAATATTATTTATCTAGAATAGCTCTAACATGCAAGATGGATAAGTGGGTTATGCTCCTTACTGAGTTCAATTTAGAGAATATCAACCAAAAAGTAATGAAAGGATAGGTCTTGGTAGATGTATTGGTAGAAGAACCACTTAACAATAAATTTCCTTTTATTTTAGAGTTTCAAGATGAAATAATAATGTCAATAGATGAGTTTCTAGTTTGGAAACTCTTCTTGGATGGTTCTTTTACCAATCATGGATCAGGGATAGGCATCTTATTCATTACACTTGATGGGGATTGCATTCCCAATCATTTCAAAATTGAATTTCCTTACACTAATAACATAACATAGTATCAAGGACTCATAGTAGGTCTCAAAATGGTAATCTAATGGGAAATCCAACATCTCCTTATTTTTGGAGATTCTAATCTTATTATCAATCAAGTCACTAATGAATTCCAAGCTCATGATGATAAGTGGATTCCTTACAAGCAAATAGTGGATTGTTTAAAATTGTCTTTTGAGTACATCCAATTTGAACAAGTTATGAAAATAAAAAATAGAGCAATATATGATATGACTACCATTAGTTCTCTACTATATTTAAGCATAAAGCATAATAAATTTATGGTTGAGTACTTAAGGATATCGACTTATGATAACCTGATTCAAAAATAATTTTCAAGGTGGTTGGCTCTAATTCTCCCTGATACTTTAATATCTTTACCTACCTTCATAATCATACCATATCATCTAACTTATCACCTAACTAATGTAAATCCTTTATTCAACACACATCTTGCTACACTATCCTTATCAACACCCTATATTGTACAAGATACGATGTAACTCTTTTTCACTATTTGAACTCTAAAGAATCTACTTTGGTAATTAGAGAATTCCATGAGGGAATCTATGGAGAAAATTAAGTGGTTTGGTCCTTTTAAATAAGATTTTATGATTAGGTTACTAATAGTATACAATGAAATTTGATTCATGTGCCTATGTCAAGAAATGTATACCATGTCATAAACATGGGCACCTTATCCATAGTCCATTACAAGATTTATAACCTATCACAACACCTTGGCCATTTTTTACATAGGGGTTAGACCTTATAAAAAAGATAAATCCTAATTATTTTGATGGCCATAAGCATATTATAATGGAAACATAGTATTTTACCAAGTGGGTTGAGGTAATACCTCTAACCTATGTCACTGGAAATCAAATTTTTAAATTTATCCTCAACCACAATATTTACCACTTTGGTATTACTTCCACTCTCCTTTGTACCAATGGAAAATCATTCAAGAATAGAGATGTTAAGGCTCTTTTTCAGACCTACCACATCAAACACAAGTGGTCCAATAATTTTGTGAATCCTTAAGAGAGTTGTGAATGGAGTTTTTCATGATTTTCATACTCAATTGCATCCCACCCTCTAGGCATATCACACTAGCATATGCACACCCATAAGGGAAACTCATTATTCCCTTGTATATGATAGTGATTATCTTATTCTCATAGAGGTTGATATTCCATATTTATAAATATCCTTACAAAAAATAATAGATGAATAATCCTATTATATTTCATAGCTCAGTGAACTTGACCTTTTAGATGAGAAATGACTTAATGCTTTAAATCATCTAAAAGTTTACCATAAATTAATTCATTAAAGATATAATAAGTGGATTAAAGCTAGAGAATTTTAAATTAGAGATATTATGATTAAGGATAAATAATGAAGCACCAATGATAAAAGAGAAAATAAGTGAAAATTTGAGACTAATTGGTTAGGCCCATATGTCGTCAATGCCAAGTATAGATCAGGTGCTTATAGATTATCTATACAAAATGGAGAGGAGATTGATGAGCCTATGAACATAATACACCTTAAGTAATTATATGCCTAAATTTGTTCTAAATAATGTTATTGGTATCTTATATGTTCAAAAAAATCAAAAAAATTAAAAAATTAAAAAAAATGTAAAAAATAAAACAAGAAAAACCACATAGATCATCCAAAAGTGAAAACTAGTTTACTAGTGCTTTGGGAAAGTACCATGGTGAAAACTAGATTTATGGAACTTTGGGAAATTACCATGGTGAAAACCATGTTTATGGCACCATGTGTCAACCATTGTCTATATTTACCCTATTTACTTGGGGCATCATGTTTCAGTAGTCCATCGTATATTTTCATCTCACTTGTTCAATGTTTATCTTGTAACATGTTAAATTTAGGTTTGATAATAGTACATGTAGACCTAAATGTTTTCTCATTATAGAGGAAACCATATTTAATATTTATTATTTTAAAAATTAAAAAATATATATAAAAACATCCCAAAAATATGTCCAACTCTTACCAAAGCATCTACCATCCTAGCTATCTACCATATCATTCACTCATTCTTGGGTGGGTCATTTATCCATATTTTTCATCCAACACTCACACACTTAATAAATCATCCAATTTATTATCACTTATTATATTAGGATAACTACATTTGGACTGATATCTTGATATGGATTTAGTCTAAGGTGGATTATGTAGGTAGTGCTTAGTGTTGTCATGTTGTTATCATTAATGTCAAGGTGCATCTAGTGAAGGTGCATGGTAAGTGGTCATTGAGGTATATGAATAATATAAAATGGTGAGATTTTTAATTATTGTCTTTTCATTGGTTGATTTCAAGGTTGATGTTAAGTTTTAAGTCATATTGAAGTTGTAGTGTTGTCATTAAAGATTATTGTGAAGATATGATGACAAGTAAGTCTGTAAGAGTGTTGTTGTGAGCAAGGCTAGTTGGAAGTGTGCGTTGTGACAAGATTATGAGAATTGAATATATGTAGTCTAAAAGAGAGTATTGAAATAGTTGTGATTGTTGTTTTCTTATTTTTGTTATTGATTATCTCATAGGTATAAGTCTTTGAGGTCAAGTGTTTAAGTAACCTAATCCTAGTCATGGCATGAAGAGACCTTGTGAGAAGGTATGAGCATGGTGGCTTGGTGAGATGAGTGAAAATAGGCATGATTGGTTGTATTATGTTGCTTGAGTATGTGAGTGATGTGAAGAGTTCATGGAAAGAGGCATGAATGTTAGTTTTAAGGCCTAATGTGGTTTGTAGGTCAAGGTCTAGAGAGTAAAGAAAGAGAGTGGCCTAATGAGGGGTCATGATCATATTTCAATGTTTTTTTATCTCATGTAAGCATTTTCAGAGGTGACGTATGTTATCTAAATTTTTTTCATCTAGTTTGAGGTCATAGTGTGAAGGAAAAGGCATGAAAAGTTTTTTGGAGGTCTCTTGAGTGTGTAGAATGAAGGGTTCTCAACCCGAGAAGATTTTTAGTGTGCTCATTAGATCATCAAACAATTTCATGGGAACCTAAGTAGTTAATGATATATTTATTTGTAAGGTTCCTTGATCTAAATTATAGGAATTACCTTTTGGATTGAGGGGCTATACTTTATGAATGATCATTAAGACTGGAAACTAGTTTAAACCCTCTTTGAACCGTAATGAATACCCAATATTAAATATGTTGCTAAGAAGTTATCTAGATGGATTGAATTTATCAAGTAAGATATTGGATCTTTTATTAGACTTTCTAGGTACCTCCATGTGGTATTGGTTAGAAAGAGGAGAGATAAAATGTTGAGTTATAGGCTTATTTCTAAAGATGTTAATGTAGATTCAAAAGTGGCATTGGACATAGTAAGTAAATAGATGGATTAATAAGATATAAACTCATGTTTCATGTCAATTAATTTTTATGGATATGTTATATTCCTTAATTTCTCTAAGTTGGTGATGTAATTAGGCCAGTCGTTAATAGGCCTAATGGTGCAAACAATGCAAACCCTAGGTAGTGTGAGAAGTGAGTTTTTGGTGTGTTTTAAGGGTATACTGATGGATAAAAGTACATGAATATGTTTTTTTGGACTGGTATGTCCTATTAATTCTTGGTATATAGTTTTAAATATAGTGTAAGTGGTGAAAATAATGAAGCCAAAATGGCTTGTTAGGCTTAGTGAGGTCTGTGTGTAGTGAAGTCAACAAATTGGTCTGTAAGAATAATAGTTGCCACTACACCATATGATGTTTATATTTGAATATTGTATGGATATATAATATGATAATTTTAATCCATTTTAAATATTTGAAATTACATATACATGTGTTATAAGGTTAATTTTTTATGACTATGTTTTTGACAGTCTTGGCAGTTCTTAGTAAGCAAGTTACAGTGATGAGTTTGAGGCTCTATAACCTGATTTGAAGTGTATAATTGATATGATGATATTATTTAGGCCATTTAGGTTATGTATAAGTTATTTATTGTCATGTTTTTGTGGCTAAATTATGTGGTATCTTTAGTTATTCAAGACAAACTTTTCTATGTATTCATGAGGGCTTCCAAGTAGTGATTTGTTGTAAATTTTATTTTTGAGACTAGAAGACATTATTGGGGGTCTATTTGATGTTTATATGATAGTTCCTATTGTGTTTGGATTTTTAAAGTCTTCCAAGGAAGTTAAAGTGTAAGATGTGTCTAAAGAAGGCCTAATAGGTCTCTATAAGGACTAAAAGAAGATAATGCATAATGAAGGTTTGGTTGACTGATTTGTGTCATTTATTCTTGTTGATGACATGTGTTAAGATATATTGAATGCCAAAGCTAAGTGTTTAAGTGATTTTTGAAAACTAGGAGTTGTGTTATCATGAGTTATCTATATAAATAAGGCATATTAGACCTCTTTAGGTGAGTTAGTGGATTGGATGAAGGATTGAATGAGATAGAATATCTTTGAGTGTAACTATGTATTATAGACCATCATATGGGTGTAGGTAAACATTCATGAAGATATAATAGGAGTTTTGTGTATGAAAATAAAGGTCATATGACCTGATCAATCTTGAAGAGACCTAGTCAAGCGAAAAATCCTAGAAGGGAGTTTGAGAGGGTTAAAGAGTGTGAAGAGATAAATAAGGTGATCATCATCTATTATGTGAGAAATAAGGTGTTATAAAGGTGATAAAATAAATTAGTTGGATAAGTTGGTGCTGAATCATCTAGGGGGTTGGTGCCTCCTTGTAATTAAGTGCTTGTTAAAGCATAGTCAATTGGGTGTTTGGCTAGTTGGGATTGGTGATCCATGTGGATATGGTGCTTCACTAAATTTGGTTTTTTCTTTATAGGAATATATTCCATTTGTAGATATTATTGGGTGTTATTCCCCTTGAGGGTTTCCCACATATGTGATGTGCTCTTTTGTTTCATGTTCATATGTATGGTTATTTATGTTGAGTGATCTATATGTTTGTATGAATGGATCATGAATGATAAGTAGAATTGAATGAATTTTGAAGAAAAAATAACGCCCTCTATTAGTCATTATGATTCTAATAGTTTGTATCATAGTTGGTCCTTTGAAGTAGGTCTAACAGCCTAAAAGAGATCCTAAAAGCAAGGATGGCTAGTAGTTAGGTTCAAGGAGGTTTCTCTATCGGTAAGGATTTATTCTTCAATGGGACTAATTATGAATTTTAGAGAATTACAATTAGGATATATCTAATGTCAATGGGCCATGACATATGGCAGTTAGTTCTATATGGATACACTCCACCTCCTACACCACCAACTGATATAGTAGGCAAAAAGGAAAGTGAAATCAATTCCAAGGCAATGAATGTCATTCTATGTATCCTATCATAGTAAAAGTTTGTGAAGGTAATTCACTTTGAGTTATCCAAGGTGATATGGGACTAGTTGAAGACTATCTATGAAGGAGAGACCAAGGTGAAGATGGATAAATTAAAAACCAATAAAAGGCAGTTTGAAATTTTGAGTATGAAGGAATATGAGAGTATTACATCTTACCTATTAAGGGTTGATGAAGTTGTCAATGTCATCACAGGTCTTAAAGAAGAAGTGAAAGAGTATAAAATTATACAAAATGTATTGTGATCCTTAACTTCTAAATTTGATTCAAAGGTATCTATAATAGAAGAAATAAAAGATCTGGACACACTTCATATGGATGGGTTTCATAGAATATTGACTGCCTATGAGATGATAATAAATGAAGGAAGACCTCCTAAGAAGGAAGAAACATTAAAATATGAGAACAATTCAAAATCCAAGAAGGTTAAGGATGAGGTATGTTCAGATATTTATGATGATGAATTCATAGTCATGTTTTCTAGGAAATTAAAGACTAGATCTGGTAAGTACAAGGGTAAGTTGCCTTTTAAATGTTTCAACTATGTTGATATTGGACATTTTTCTAACAAATTTCCTCACATGCATAAAGTTGAGGATGATGAATAAGTTTATGAACCTAATGATGGTGAAAAGAAGTCCTATATGTTTAACAAGAGAAAGAAGAGATTTTGAAACTATGAAGGCAAGAAGAAATCATTCAAGAATAAGAAAAACTTGTATACCAAAGAAGACAGTAGTTCCTTTGATGAGTGTTGAAGGAGTGATTTTGAAAGTGATAATGAATGTGTTGATCATGTTAGAAATGAAGTTATTTTTATGGCCAAATAATTAGGTTTCTCCTAAGAATAATATTTCATGATTCTTGGAAATATTTTTGATGAATCAAATGAAGAAGTTGAGGTGAACTTTGAGGTAGAACTAATAAGTGCCTTAGAAGATTTGAAACTTGTATAGAAAAATAATCATAAATTGAAGTCATTAGTTAAGGAATATGAAGATCAGATTGGTTTGTTTGAGGAGATACTAACACATCCAAGGAGCATGATTAGATCATCAATCAAGTTAAAACTTAGATAGAGATAGTCACTTCTATCGTAAACACTAAGGAAGAAGAATGCACTAGGTATGAATCAGAAATGAAATCTTTAAATTCATAATTGGATCAAGAAACTATCAAGATGGAAACCTATGAGAAGTTTGAAAAGAACACTAAGGCTCTAGGTGATATTTTGAGTAGTTAGAAGTTTTCTAATGATAAGTGAAGTCTTGGTTTCAAAGTAGATCAAAAAGAGAATAAGGAGAATGCTAACGTGAAAAAGAAGGTCAACCAAAAGAACAATATGAATAAAAATTATATTAGATAGCCTAAAATCATAAGCTATGCAAATTAATTTAATGGTTATTGTTTCTCATTTAGTCAGTTTAGTCATAGAGCAAGAGAGTGTAGAAGACCCTTCAAGAATGAGTACTCATGAGACTATGGAAGGAATCATAGTCTACATCAATCGAGATTTATGAGTGATTTTGTTTTCTATAATTGTCATAACATTAGTCATATTTCAATATTCTACCATCATGAATTACCAAGATATAACAAGAAGTTTCAATAGCGTAGAGTTTAAGAAATAAGACAAACCTAGGTGTGGAAGCCAAAGATAGTTAAGCTTAGTTCTAATTAGTCTACAATAAAAAGTGGACTATTTTCTATGGTAGATCATATCCTAGATATTGAATAGTATCAAGAGTTTTCATTATTAGCTTAGATTGTTCACCACACGGATGATGAAGAGGCCAAGACAAAGAGGATAATCAAGCCTAAAAGTATCTTAAAGGATCATTAATCTTTTGAGAATATGGAGATCTAGGAATATCATTAGTTTTTGTTGTTCTAGTGACCTATGGTAAGGGTTAACTCCATTAGGATTCATAGAGACATTCATCAGTCAATATAAATTGGTAGCTATCATGAAGACATGTTGAAGAATGTTTATAGACCTGAAAGTATTGTTGGTATATGAGAGATGCTTTAAGGAAGATGAGGATGGTCTGAGAGTCCTAATGACTCATGTGGTGAGCTCAAGTTGTCAAGACAAAGGGGGAGTCCCTAATTCTTTAATTTATGTCAATAATATGGTATCTTAGTGTATGATCAAAGGTTTGAGTCTTATTAGTCATGTCAAGGACAAGGTGAGTGGTGTTGTGATCTTAGTTCATTTGAAGAAGGTATGCATAGAGTAAGGGGGAACATGTTCCTATAATGCTTCACATTCTGTGTGTTGAGATTTTATTGAAATAAGGTGTGATTTCAAATTTTATAGGTGTGATCATGTATATCTGAGAAAAGAGCTAGTTCTGGGAGAATGTATACCAGAGGGAGATGTATTTTTTTAAGAGAATGATCAATTTTTTAGAGTGGTTATCATTTAGTGTCTATGAGGAGAAGCATTAGCTCAGGGGAAGATTCATAGCTCTATGTTGTGAAGTGTCAAGATAGTGAGGTAGAAGTCATAATAAGCATGTTTTCTTGAGGTTTAAGGATCAGATGATAATTTTTGGAAGACCCTTTATCATTAATGTCAAAGGGAGAGAAAGAACAAAATGGGGAATTGAGAATGATCAGGTTGTATTTTATTTGCCATCAATGATAAAGGGTGAGTTTTTTGGCATGTTGTTGTCATTGATGTAAAGATTGATGGCATTGATGTCAAGGTTTATGTCATTGATATCAAGTTACATCTAGTGAAGGTGCATGGTAAGTGGTCATTGAGGTATATGCATGATATAATAAGGTGATATTATTGAGAATTATCTTTTATCTTGGTTGATGTCAAGGTTCAAGCCATTTTGAAGTTGTCAGTGTTATCATTAAAGGTTCTTATGAGAGTATGATGACAAGCAGGTCTACAAGAGTGTTGTTGTGAGCAAGTCTAGTTAGTAGTGTGTGTTGTGACAATATTATGAGCATTTAAGGTATGTAGTGTGAAAGAGATTATTAAAATGGTTATGAGTGTTTTTGTCTTATTTTCATTATTAATAGTCTCATAGGTAACAGGTCTTTGAGGTTAAGTAATTAAGTAGCCTAAGCCTAGTCATGGCATGAAGAGACCTTATGAGAATGTATGAGTATGGTGGCTTGGTGAGATGAGTTTGCACAATAATTATTGGTTGTATGAGTTTTCTTGATTATGTGAGTGAGGTGGAAAGTACATGGAAAGAGGCATGAAGGTCAGTTTTAAGGCCTAATATGGTTTCTAGGTCAAGGTCTAGAGAGAAAAGAGAGAGAGTGTGGCCTAATGAGGGGTCATAATCATATTGAAAGGTGTTTTATCTAATGTAAGAATTTTAAAAGGTGAGGTATGCTGTTTAAATTTTTTTCATGCACTTTGAGGTCATAGTGTGAAGGAAAAGGCATGAAACATTGTTTGGGGGTCTCCTCAGTGTGCAGAGTGAAGAGTTTTTAACCCATAAAGGTTTTAATTATGATCATTAGCTCATCAAAACTTTTTATGGGAACCTAAGTAGTTCATGTTAGATGGGGAAGAGTCCTAGATAAAAATTATAGACATTAGTTTTTGGATTGAGTGGCTATGATTTATGAATGATTATTAAGAGTGGAAATTAGTTTAAACCTTCTTAGAACCCTAATGAAGACCTGATGTTCAAATTATTGCTCAAAAGTCAAATTACTTAAGTAAGATATTGGATATTGTATTGGACTCTCCCAGGTACCTCCAAGTGGTATTGGTTAGAGAGAGGAGAGAGAAAATGTTGAGTTATAGGCTTGTTTCTAAAGAAGTTATTATATAAGTCAAAATTTGCATTGGACATAGTAAGTAAATAGATGGAGGAAGAAGGTAGGGACTAATTTTTCATGTTTAGGAAGGTTTATAGATAGGTTATATCCTTAATTAATCTAATTTTGTGATCCAAGTAGGCAAATCGCTAACATGCCTATTGGTGCAAATAGTATAAAACCCAGGTAGTGTGAGAAGTTAGTTTTTGGTGTGTTTTCAAGGTAGAATGATGGATCAAAGTACATGAAGATGGTTTTTTGGATAGGTATGTCTAATTAATTCTTGGTATATATTTTTAAATATAGTTTAATTAGTGAAAATAATGAATCCAAAATGGCTTGTTTGGCTCAATAAGGTCTACGTGTATTGAGGTTAGGAAATTGGTCTATAAGATCTATAGTTTCACTAGACCATATTATGTTTATATTTTAATATGGTTTTTAGATATCAAAGGATAGTTTTCATGAATTTAAATTCCTTTAAAGTCCTTATATAGGTGTTATAAGGTTAATGTTTCATGACTATGTTTTTTACAGTCTTGGCAATTCTGAGTAAAAAAGTTGCAGTGATGAGTTTTAGGCTATATGCCCTGAGTTGAAGTGTCTAATGATACAGTGATAGTTTTGAGATCATGTACGTTATGTATAAGTGATTTATTTTTATATTTGTGTGTCTAAGTTATGTTTTATCTTTTGTTACTTAAGATATACGTTCTTATGTGTTCAAAGGTCTAATGTGAACAACTATAATGAGTGGTTTAAAGTAGCAATTTATTGTAAAATGTCTTTTAAAAACTATAAGACATTAGTGGGGGTATTTTATTTTTATATGATATGTTATTTCCATGTTTTAAGTTTTAAAATGTCAAATCAA